>JACEGR010003984.1:0-94875 GCA_014170235.1 Listronotus bonariensis | reverse complement strand
TGAAACGCAAGTAAGTTGATTTTAGTCTACTGGTCTCGATGAATTGCCAATGTTATTACCTGCTTGAAACAAAACTTAGATTTCATGGGCGAAAAAACGGGTTTGTGCGCAAGCAAATCGAGTGTGAACGCGCATGGTGCCAAACAGACTATCTGCATTATCGGAAAGAGTTTGTCGACGGCGTCCTGGTTTTCCGTTCGGAATACGGTAGCTAATGAGCGTCAAAGTTAGACCGCGAACGGAGGGCCCGGGGTGCCAGTATTTATATTTTGCCACGGCTTTTAAGTGCGCATGTTCGTCCACCGTCGATTTGTTTACTGCGCAAGGTCGTAAAAATCCGAAAAATGCTTCTTGCCACTGCAGATCTAAATGTAGGTTATCTATGTTGGGGTCACTCGAATTAATTTCCTTTCCTACCATGGCTTCACCTATAGCAAATATTTTAATAAAATGTAAATTATTTTTTATTCGATGAAGAATAAAAAATGTAACATAATTTAAAAGAATGGAACCACCATAAAAAAATTAAAAAATTAGAGGAACCGGTAATATTTTGCAAAGTTAAAATAAAATGATTAAAAAGGATCTTTCAGTCTTACTTAACTTAATTAACGGGACGCTAAAGTTGCCATTTCTGCTGAGATAAATTATATTACATCGTTTCGAAGTTTTTAATTCCTTTGCAAAGAAAATATATTTTATTTTGTAGGAAAAATTTTGTGACATGCTATTTTTCAAATTTTCGCCACTACATTAGGAAATTAATCCAGAAAGATCTAATCCAAACCCGGTTTTTATCGGTAACACAATAAACAACCTTTTTGTTTTTCTCCAATCAATTTACACATTAGCGATAATGATTTTTCCAAATTTACCCTTCTCGATCCAGGCACTGAAAGGGCCGTTTTGTTCTGACGCAATCGTGGATGGATTAATTAACTTAAGGCTGTTCAATTAAAACTCTAAATATACCGGGCTGCCACGAAATAACTAACAAGCCCGTCATTTTCTTTAGAAGAGTTACACGATTTTAAAATTTTGGTGAGGTGTATGATTGAAAGTTTCTAATGTTTAAGCTGTTATGTCACACTTGTGTGGGTGCTTATAACTTTGCTATTTTATATAACAACCGTTTTTTTTCTGAACATGGTTGCTTTATGCAATTTTAAGAAAATTTTGTAATGTAGACCTATTTTAAAAGGTTTTTAAAAAAATTTATTGACCGCTATTTTTATTTACTGATTAAAACACAAATTATTAAACATAAACGCTACAACGATTTTAAAAACTTATTTAACCCTACACACAACACTAATTGGTCGCGTGGTGTGCTTAATACATCAATAAAAATTTTAAAGTTTTAAAGCTACTTTTTACAAATATGTGCAATAAATAACCTATTTAATACTAAATATGCTTTTATTAAAAATGTTTTCCCTTTAAATTTATAATTCTAAATTATAAAAGCAAAATATTTTTAAAAATACAAACATATCAAAATAATTTGGTAGGCAACGTCGGTCGAGGTTTTGGGATTTTTAACTGGTCTTTGGTCCCTGGAAGGCATTTTCTTAATTTCATCTTCTACAATAACAAGATAATATAATACTGGTAAAATGTGAAATAATTGGTTTACTTTAGTCTAGAGTTAATCCTGAAAAACATTCCAGGAGAAACCATCTGATTACCCTAATGGTTGCTTTAAAAAAATTGATAAAGTGATTATGGATAATGGAAGAAACGAGTTATGGGTCACAGAATGTTATCATAACTGACCAGAGGCATTAGTAGGATTGTTTAAAAACCCAAGTTTTATCATTACCACATTTAGTTGAAATAAGTGTTATTAGAAGAAGCAACTAATGATTTTTTATCTGTGAATTTCAAAAATAGTGACAGATAATACAAAATCTTTCAATTTTGTGCTTTTTTAGACAAATTTACATTCTGCAATAACGGCTTGGTATATCACAGCCTACTTAAACTAAATACACATTTGAAATAAAAATATGTTAAAACGGAATTAACTAAAAACGTATAAAAATAGGTATAGGCAACCTATACACCATTTTAAAGGGTATTTTATTTGTCATCATGTGGTGTAAAAAAATACAGAGTGATCCATTTAAAATAAGAGAGATATTGCTATTTGACTCTCTAAAAAATTAAATTTATTTTTTGATCACCCTGTATAAACTATGATCTCGATATGACCTACGTATGATAAGGCAGACTTTTCTTAATCTTGTCACAAGTTTAAGGAGTTTATATTGTTAAAATAAAATTAATTTAATTGCACCCCTGCATTTTGAAAAAATAAAACAATATCACAAAAACAAATAAATCTAGACGCTTGGTACTATTAACAAACTTAAATTATTTTTTTATGTAGAATCTAAAACCGTCATAAAATATAGGGTGTTCTATTTTAAAATATAACTTTGTGTCACACTTTTTGAGACACCCTGTATAGATTAAAATAATTTTATCATGTGGCCTTATCCGACCTGTATATGTTTCAGTATTCACTTTTTCTAAAAACCCCATGGTTATCCAGCTGCAGACCGTGTCGAATATCGATGGGCCACCCTGTATATATGAACGCAGACCTGGCTAAGACGTTGCGGGGTATAGGCAACCCTTAGATTTTCTGAAAAAAGCAAAATTTGAAGCAAAAAAGTTTTTCTGGCACTTTAAAAATGTAATATGTTTTTTTTTTAATCTTTGGACAAACCACGAAGACTAAAAGCCTAAATACTAACGTACCGTAAGTGTCTTAAGCGAGGTAAGAGGGAGTTTGTTGACATGGGACTTAAATACTTGAAGATTTGGGGCGGAAAGGAAAGACCTCCACGGGCAGCAGGTTCCTCATTCTAGAAACTCTAGAGATAAAAGAACGAACAAAGTGGGAAGTTCGGGGCCTGTCCAGTTGGACCGTATAGGGATGCATACACGCGGAACCACGAGTTATAATATAATATGTTTTAATTTATTATTTAAATAGTACAAAATAAAATAGGCCAGACCATGTACTCAGGTCGTAAGCCTTGCCAGGTGCTCCAAAAACATATTTGTTTTCTACTAAAAGTTAAATATCTGGGGTAACTACACAAGTGCATCAAAATTATCGATAATTTTGCTTGAAAGCGTATTGCCTAAAAACGTCTAGAGCTCATTTCCATATTTTGGCGAAAGAGCCCGACTCCGAAGGAGTAGTAGTTTTTAAAAGGCAATACACTGAAAAGCTAAATTATCTGATTATTTTGATGCACGAGTATAGCTTAGGGAGAAAATTAATTGAAGAAAGTGAAACAATTTTGTTAGGATGTGGTTGTGAAATTCAACAATTAAAAACATGACGGTGCAATTTTTGATTACTATGCATTTGTAATTTAATGATAAAATTTAATCAAATAACTAAAAATATACAGATAGAGAATTTGCTTTAAAATATAAAATTTTCTCTGGAGGGGCGGGTAACCAATAAATACACTATTTCTTGCAAATTCCAAATTAGATACATTTTTTAAATTAAATTATTTTTCCTAAAATCAGTAGCATCTAGTACGATGCCTCAGGCCTTAGATAAAATAATTGAAACATCTCAATCACGCCCTTACTTTTGCAGCAAACCAAAACAAATAAGCGGAGGTCTAATATTAAAATTTTAGTAAAAACAAAAAAAAAAGAATCAATGGTTACAAGGTATTAAAATTACAAATAATACTAAAAGCAATATTTAAAATGTTTTTTAAATTTTTTTAAAAGTTTTTTCTTGTCTGAAACATTCTTTAGAAGCCGATAATATACTTATTAACAAAACTTTAGGCAATAATGCTTTTAGGAATCCATATCGAGTTTCTTCATCCCTAAATTATCTGATTATTTTGATGCACGAGTATAGCTTAGGGAGAAAATTAATTGAAGAAAGTGAAACAATTTTGTTAGGATGTGGTTGTGAAATTCAACAATTAAAAACATGACGGTGCAATTTTTGATTACTATGCAATTGTAATTTAATGATAAAATTTAATCAAATAACTAAAAAAAATATACAGATAGAGAATTTGCTTTAAAATTTAAAATTTTCTCTGGAGGGGGCGGGTAACCAATAAATACACTATTTCTTGCAAATTCCAAATTAGATACATTTTTTAAATTAAATTATTCTTCCTAAAATCAGTAGCATCTAGTACGATGCCTACAGGCCTTAGATAAAATAATTGAAACATCTCAATCACGCCTTTACTTTTGCAGCAAACCAAAACAAATAAGCGGAGGTCTAATATTAAAATTTTAGTAAAACAAAAAGAATCAATGGTTACAAAGTATTAAAATTACAAATAATACTAAAAGCAATATTTAAAATGTTTTTTAAATTTTTTAAAAATTTTTTCTTGTCTGAAACAATTTTTAGAAGCCGATAATATACTTATTAACAAAACTTTAGGCAATAATGCTTTAAGGAATCCATATCGAGTTTCTTTATCCCCTAAAAGAAAACAAATAATCCGGCACGTTTTAAAGATTTTCTATAGAACATTTTTCTTTATACAGTAAACATTTTTAAGTTAAGACTTCTTTTATACTTTTACGTACAAAGAGCAACAAAATAAGTAAAAAGAAATCTGATTGGCTGGAGACTTTAAATTGATAATAGGATTTATTACCCAATTTTAGAAGGAACTGTGCTTAGAAATCGTGAAAAATCGGGTATCGGAAAAAATATTAGGAGCGTTAATAGATAGTTATGTTATAAGGATCATAATAACGATCATTATAGTACTAGCTGTCTGACTGATGGCTCGTCTGATACAACGGCGTATACCATAATGAACAAAAACGCTGCGTTCGCTATGGGTAACTTTTTTAAAATTTTTGGAAAATATTTAGCTGGTTTTTATATTAAAACCAATTTAAATATAAAAATTATTTTACCCATAAAATAGTATATTTCCTACGACCACTTGTGAAAATAGCAAATAGCACACTGATTTCATGCATCGAAAATGCGTTATATCACACTAGTGTTGCAAAGTACTTTACAGCACTAGTGTTGCAAAGTACTTTACAACACTGGTGTGATACATATTATGATGTCATTCTAAAAACTGCTATTGGTTTTGCAAGTGACATATTTATTGTAGTGACAGTAAAAAAACTTTTTATTTACCTTAAACGGTAGAACCCAAATTAGCGAAAATCATCTTATTTTATATTTATTAAAATTTACGAAAAAATAAAAACATAAACAAAAATAGACATAACCACAAAAAACAACTTTCACTGACTGGCACAGTGTTGTCAGGTAAGTAGATCAAATTTAAAATCTCCCTTCTACCTTTGAGCACGTACTTTTATAGAGGCAGCCTTGCCGCTTGACCGTTCGACCTAAAGCGCCAGAGAAAAAAAGCCTATAGATCAAATTCCTTCCTCTCTTTCTTCGTGTACTCAAACAACTAGTTAAATCTTTTTTTTTTAATCCCTAATTAAACCTAAGGCTAATAGACACTTTATGAATCCACTTTCTTTTATCCATTCATAAATAGAATCAGACCCTTCCGACGTTGCCAAATGCTTTCCATATTTTGCATGGTAACTGACGTTTGGTAGTCGTTTTTTCCTTACTTTAAGGACTTTAGGTTATGCATTTACAATTTTCATATTTTTTATATTTTTTCTTAAAAATATGAGGAAAAACTGTTATTTTTACCTAATTTTACATGTGATGTTCAGTTTCATTAACTCGTTTTACCAATTTTACCCCACCCAGCACCCCTTTTCACTCCCCGGTCCCGTAAGTTTATTTACTGATATTTTTTAAAAAACGGAATATTTTGGATATGCACCACTTACGTTTTATTTAGAAGAGTGTCTAAAATATGTAAGAATCGATAATTTTTAAAAACCTTTTTAATAGCAGAAAACCGTATTAAACTATTAGCGTTATTACCTAACAAAACCATACAATTTTTATTAAGTGAGGGCCTTTTTAAATTCCAAAATGATTAAAGTTATATAATGCTTCTAGGTAGGTGATTTTCGATGTAAAAATATTGTCAAAACAGTATAATATAGCAGTGAGGAAAAGTATATATCACACTAGTGTTGCAAAGTAAATATCACCCTAGTGTTGCAAAGTTCTCAATTGTTTTTTATTTTTTCTGAACAGACAAACTTTAATTTTTTTTTTTTTGGTGAATAATTTGTGGTCGTAGGAAAAATAGTGTACAGTACTCGTGTGGAAATGACTTTCTTACACTCGTGGGTTTGTCGCACTCGGCTAACGCCTCGTGCTACAATATTCCCACTCGTGTGAAATTAATCATTTTCCACACTTGTAATGTAATATACTATTTCCCAACTAGTGCTGAAAGTGCCCTTTCGGTACGTGTTAGGAACGCTATTTTTTCTACGAGTATAAGGACAACAAAAACCATTTTTTTTTATTTTAACACAATGCTACCTAATCTAATATCCTACCATACCAAAGCAAAATTTTCTTTTAAATGTAAAGTGCATGAAAATCCTTTACTGCGACTCACTAATATTTAGTTTAGAACTTTTGTACTTTTTCGGACTAGTGCCGCAAAGTACTTTTCCGCACTCAGTGTGGAAAAGTAGTGCGAAAAGTAACACTTTCAAAACTAAAATACGCGCGAAAAAGTAAACTTTACCGCACGCGAGTAGGAAGAAGGTATTTTTGTATTAAGACTTTGTGACTTTGGGCCTTTTTGGAAAATGCGTGCTTTTACCATTCTGAAATTTTAAATTGCATAATTCCTTTATACTGGATTTATAAAATGTACTACAAATTATAAAAATCTTTAAAAGCACCGAAGCACTCATAACTAAATTTAATAATTAAAATTTTTGGATATGTTATGTTATTCCTCATTTACTTATATAGGATTTATTTGGGTAGGTTAAAATAACTGAGAATTTAAATTTTTAAATATTTGTGCTTTGCTATTACATGCATAAATTAAACAATCATGCCAACACTGTCTCTAGATGTAAATATAAATGCGGTGTTGACATATTTTGAACACTGGTTAGGATTTATCTTTGAAAATTGAAAGTCTGACTAAAGTTGTGACGCCGATTGAATTAGATTTGAAATAAATAAGGTACTCCATTTAAAAAAGATTTACAAAAAAAAATAATATTTAAAACTCAAAAATTTGACAACAATGCTGTACCAAGTTTAATTCTGCTTGCCCGGAAACTAGTAAATACCGAGTTTTGTAAAAATAGCTTAAGCTAAGGTTAGTTTATATTTATAAGGTTGCGACATATCCTCAACGTTTAGGCGGTTAAAGGTCGGGGACGCAAGGAAGGGCACTCAACGGAGAAAAGTTGGCAAGACTGGGTAAAATCAGAGCTGATGATCAATCCAGTGGCGTCTAAAATTTGCGCATTTCATTTTGCATTGTTTTGGAAGTGATATTTGTTGAAAGATGTAATTTCAAATCTTTTTATCTAAAGTAAAAGAATTTACAACTTAATAATAAATAAAAACTGTTGTGTAAACGGTTGTTCTACTAATAAACTGTATATCTCCGGCACTGAACAACATTGCCGAAAAATGGGAGATGTGACGTCATAACACGTCAAAGGAACCAAAAAAAAAATGAATTTTTTATGTCTGCAACTTTAAAAAAGCAAAATGCTGCTGGAAAAGGGCCAGATTAGCTATTTCTGCCTCTCACTACAGAGACCCGGGTTTGAATCTCGGTTTCTTACGTCGTGTTTTATTAGCTTGTCACCTCACAGATGGCAATGGCAAACTCTTTGTATCAAAGTATTCTGCCACTCCTAGGTAGTAGTTATTAAAAAACAAAAACTTTTATGGTGGCACTACCGCGTTGTCCTAAAGGTGCTTTGAAATTCAAAAACTGCATGATTCAGTGCTTTAATAATATTAACGGAACAGGGTAAAAGAGGTTAAACATCTAATAGTTTGGCGTTTACGGTACCCTGGTATTTAGGCATAAGCCCTCGTAAGATGATACAAAGATTTAAAAAAAACTTGTCAACGCAATTGTCACGGCCCATTTTTGAAAAAAAATGAGAAGGAAACATTTTTGATAACATAAGAGGCCAAAAAGGGGCGTTAGGTATTTACTTTTTCTAACAACAATACCAATATTTAAATTATTTAAGTTGAACTTCACGAAACATTTTTTTATATAGGTATATAAATTTTGTTACGTTGCGCAGGGCCTCTAGATAGTTGCCTACTCTACTGTATGGATAATTCGGCCCTGCATCTGGATACACAAGAACTTGTGTTAAAAGCCAAACTTTTTAACTTTTTATCTTCAGGTTTTTCATTGAGTCTAAATTTTTGAAGCCCAATACGTTTACTAGAATGTTTTTTTTATATATATATAACTTAATGTGTATACAGGGTGTACTTTAATTGATAGCTAAAAATACAGGGTATGATTCCTTAGCCTATTTAAGGAAGAAAAGTGAATATTAACAGATGTCCTAAACCTCTGAAATACAGAGTGTTAAAATTTCAAGAAAAAATATTTTTTTAAATGTCCTAACTATTCTTTAGCCAATTTTATTTTATTTTGGCAATATTATTAATGGCACTAAGAAGGTAATTTAACACTAACTTAATTACATCTAATAAGTCCAGTGGCGTGTCAACAAAAAATGGTACGCCACTGACTATGTAAATGTGGGTAAAATTTTGTGCTTTCCATAGATTGGGCAAATAAAAATATTCTTCTTTTATTTCTCCCATTTTTTTCTGTATTTTGATTGGTTTAAAATAAAAAATAAATAAAATTCACTTAATTGCATATTTTTTAGACCATAAAAAAGCATTGCGGGATCTCTTTTCTTTAAAAATTTAGGTTTTATAATTTTAAATTAGCAATTATGTAACAATAATATTAAACACTTATTTTAATAGGGTTTGCATCCAGTATAACAGTTTTTACTAAAACAAGTGTTTTCGAAATTTTTTGGTTTTTTGAAAATTTTAACACCCTGTCTCTCTAAAATTAGGACGTTTAGGATATATGTTCATATGAACTTTTCTTTTCAAAATAAACTAAGAAATTATACCCTGTATTTTTAGCTATTAATTAAATTAGACCCTGTATATCTTTATATTTTGGGTGTTTACATAATTTAAATGCACTTTTATTGCGGCAGGAGTCCTGAGAGACATGACAATAGTATATTACAAAACTAAATAACTGTGTCTCCTATTGTAAAGCATAAATCAATAGAAAATTGACAGCAACCCAACTTATCGCCAGTACTAAAGCGTTGCCAATTGTTGTTATCGCCAGTGCTCTATAATAAGGGAGCCCACGATGCTAAATGGGGATTTACTCGAGAGTCATGGTAATTATTTACAAACCGGACGCATCGCCAGTTTTAATGAAATTTGGTATACAGGGGTTTTTGGGGGCTGATTACGAATTTAAAATAATTTTTGTCGGACTCGTTTCGTTTTGGAGATATTTATCATCAAACTTGATAACCAAAATTAACCTGAATTCATTATTTTCCCACTTCTTTTTGCACCTTATTCTTAAGCTCCATTTTCAATCATTTTGATAACTGAAAGTAAAGCTTTACAATTTTATAAAAACAATGGGTAAATTAAATATAAAGATGTGGTTTTTAGAGGCGGAAATCAAATATTAAGTACCAATTTAGCAAAAGCTTAAGAATTGAGTGAAAAAAGGGAAATAGTGAATTTGGGTTAGTTTTGGTTTTTAAGTCGGACAATAAATATCCCAAAAGCGCAACGTGTCCAACTTAAATTATTTCAGATTCGTAATCAGCGCCCCAAAAACCCCATATACCAAATTTCATTAAAATCGGTGATGCGTCCGGTTTGTAAATAATTTCCAGCGTCAGCAAAGTTTCGATGACAAGAAGAAAAATATATTATATAACGTATACCCATTTTTCGGTGGGGGAAGCCGCTATAGAATTTTTAATGTAAAGAAAATACTGTTGTTTTTTCGGCTTGTGGAAATCGTTCGAATCCAAATTATATATATTTCGTTATTCCTAAATTATTTCCTTTAAAATAAAAAAAAGCCACTATCGAGAATGTAAAAATGGCGTCTTTTTACAACATTGTAGCCCTCTGCTTTTATTTAAGTTACCACTAAAATTGTCAGATTAGTGGAATATACACTGTTTAGCATGTAATTAACTCACTGTATCCTAATCTGACGCGCTTAAAAATTTCTGATGGATATATTTTTGTTTTTTTACGATTGGCTTTGTACACGGACTCATCTTTGGTGAAGCAACTTAAGCGGGTTCAAGGTCTCCTTCGGTAGCATTTTTCCGTACCCTATTTGGTTTGCGCTACATAGTACGTTAATCGCATAGAAATTGTTAAATCATATATGTCATTACGTTCCCTATTAGATAAGTAAACACTTTGGGCGTTGTTTTGTTCGACCCGAAAATTTAAATATTTAAATTAGGTTATAGTCTAAGATCAGTCATTAAGAAAATATACCCTCATCTGTTAATTAAATGAAATAATATTTTCTAGACAGATTTTAATGTAGTGAATGCAAGTTAACAACATCTGCCAGCATAGGTCTGCTACAATTAATAATAATAAATTAATTAATAGTTAAATTATTTATTTATAATTGTTACCTTTACATGTTAATTGCATAAACCAATAATCAGCGGTGAAATAGCTTAGTTGGTTAGGTAGCAGCCCGATTTTATTCAATTAAATATGGTAAACATAATTTTGCTAATAGACAAGGGAATAAAAAATAGAAAAAAAGTTACCCAGTGCGGGATACGAACCCAGAGTGTCGACAAGGCATGCACTGCTAAATGCTGCTACCTAACCAACTAGGCTATTTCACCGCTGATCATTGGTTTATGCAATTAACATGTAAAGGTAACAATTATAAATAAATTAAATATTAATTCATTAATTATTATTAATTGTAGCAGACCTATGCTGGCAGATGTTGTTCACTTGCATTCACTACATTAAAATCTGCCTAGGAAACATTATTTAATTTAATTAACGAATGAGGGTATATTTTCTTAATGCCAGATCTTAGACTATAAGCGTTACAGATATCAAATAATAAACTATATGTGTATTAATCTTAGATTTATTTAAGGAATTAAAAAAAATGATTTAACCAACCAGAACTAACCATGACCCTCTACCTATACACTGTCTTTGGTAAAAAATATTTAAGTAATATCAACTAATAAAACAACGAACACCGAAGACAGAGTAAAGGGGGGTGATACTTATTTCTAGTTAGTTAAATCTTTTTTTTAATCTTTAATTAAACCTTCATCGCATACCTATTTACTAGAACGTACTAGGGAACGCAATCTCAGATATGAGTAACCAATTTCTATGCGATTAACGCACCATGTAGCGTAAACCATATAGGGAACGGAAAAATGTCCTCGGGTATATTAATTTGCCGCGCTGTAGTAAATACCGATATCCCTTTTGAGCTCCCTGCCTCTTTTAAATTGAAAAACAGCAATAAACATTAAGTTTTATATACAGCGTGTCTACTTAAGATCGAACTATATGATTTTTTTTTAATATTAATTTTACGAAAAAAGTTATTGCATGGTCTAAAACCTAAAATGCAATCATCAGATATAAATTTTGCAGTGGTTTACAAGGTATGTCAAAAAATTTTGAATTTTGCTCAAGAGAAAAGTACCCTTATTTTCATAATATCCATAATTTTACAAGGAAAAAAATGTTAAGGAAAAAAATTTTCTTTTAAGTATGCAACATGGTTTATTTTAAAGAAAAAACTTCTTTAAACATTTTTTATGCAATAACGGGCGTTTTTTTTGTGATTTTTTACTATTTTGACAGTGCTTAAGCATTCTTTACATAATACATAATGTACAAAAATGTAATGAAAAAAATCATCCTTAACGCATAAAATATGGATAAAAAAGTTTTTCTTAAAAATAAACAAGTTTTCACATTTAATTGTTATTTTTAATTCTTTTAATAATATGAAAAATAAGGGTACTTTCTTTCGTAAATTTAAGAATAAAAAGTTTTCCATATGGTGCGAACTTAAGTAGACACGCTGTAAAAAAAATTGTATAACACCGTAATAAACATATTCGACTAAGAGCATAATGTAAGATATGTATTTTTAGATTTTTTAAAAATCTCGAGAAAAATTGATAGTATTAAGTTATTGGGCAAATTTTTAGACCCACTAAGAAAGCTGAAGATAAAAGGTTAAGGGAGTTTAGGTTTTAATACAACTTTTTGTATATCCAGGGCACAATTTAAAACTGTATACACATGATTTGAAAAACAAATACCTTTTTTACCCTAATGTTTACAGTTAACATCCAAAAAAAAAACGAGTGTTAAAATAAAAATGTTATTTCTTTTTATTAGCTTAAAACAATCAAATAAAAATTATAGATAGTATTTTATTCCTGATTAATAAAGTCGACTTGTAAGTTTATCGGCTCGTAAAAAGTTTAATTTGCTGAATAATAATTCATTGCAACATAAATCCGCTATAAAAGTTGGGACAAGATATGAGAAGATGTTTGGCCAAGTTTGATTGAATGTTTTGTAACTCTGACCTAGTTCACTTGAAACTTACGATATTCTTAAATTTTAGAATTGCTTTTTGGTACCAAGGATGTTCGGAATAAGTGACATAAAATATTTTATAAAAGGGATATTTCAAGCAGACATTTTTAGATAGAAAATAAAGAAACAAATAATTTTATTTGAAACTCGAAAAGCTTGCCTAGCTAAATATTTTTATTTTTACGAGCGTGCGTAGAAGTACTCTTGTGCACACGTATTTGCAGGCAAAAACCTAAAGTTTTTGCATGGCGTGCGTAAAAAGAAAATTTGGACTTTTGGCATTAAAATTTGACCATAAGCTGCTTGTAGCAGGAAAGCTGGCATCAATTTTTTGGGTCAGTATTTAAGGCAAACTGGGAACACGAATCTGCAGACCTTGCTGGTGAATAGCGGGGCTTAAGCAAAAAAAAAAAAAAAAAAATTAATATACATTTTTTTAGCCTTAAAAATACAGGGTGTTTGCTAACTACGGTACAAAACTTGAGGGGTGCTTTTTATGTCTTTTTATAAAAAAGTTCTTATAAACATATGTCCGGACTTGCTTTTATTTTGAGATACAGGGTATTGAATTTTTAATAAAAGTCGTGACTTTTTAAATATCTTAGGAACCCTTTAACTAATTCAAATAAAATTAGGGACATTTATTTAATTTAATCAGGCGCTTGTAAAGCTTTACCTAGATTAGTATTATTGGATCCAGTGGCGTCTCAGTGAGCACCACAGCCAATATTATTGTAAAAAAAGACGCCACTGACTTTTTATAAAGATTTTTTTGATTAATAAATTAACAATTTAAGCTCCTTGTATTATCTTTGTATTTGCCTTCGTTTTTAAGAAAAAAATACTAAATCTGTTTTAATTTCTTTTACATAGTACCCATAGACATTATCATATAAAAAGCAAGAATAAAACAAATATTTGACTTAAAATAAATAGGCATTTGTGTATTTTATGACTGATAGTAGGTTTGTTCCAGCAGAAATGGAAACATGTTAGCAACAATCGTAAAAGGCAGTAATTGTTACAAAAATTAGTCAGAAATGTTAAAACAGTTTTCCGCTGAAACGAAAAATAAACAAAGAGTGCATACTGCTTATACGTCAATACAAGAAAGGTTATGTTTAAAATTTGTAAGTAATGTTTGAAGAAAGTTTGCAAACTTTTCAAACAGTTTTCAACATGTTTCCAACAGCTTAAAATTACTTCTGGAACAACAAAAAATTGTATAATGTTACAAACATGGCACTGCTAGAACGACAAATTTGACGTGTGCAGAATCCGAACGGTTGCAAACATTTCTGACAGCCTGCTGGAACAAACCTAGTGAACTCACGTTGTCGTCATAGTGCGCACTGAGCTCGAACTCTGGTAGTGCAGTGAAAATTTTCAAATTTACGCAAAAGAGTTCTATTATCGAGCAACAAATGTGCGTGTTTATTGAATTTGCTCGCACTCTGAGCGATCAATTTTTGTATTTATGGTGCAAATGTTACACTTGGTGTATTCGAGCTTTTTGGCATCGTTGTTTTGGCGGTGTCGCAGAAGGGAACTGAACATCCTAACCTAAAATTTATAATATTCTATTTCGTGTGCTAGACGATTTTTGTATGACATAATTACCATTTTTTGGAAAGAAAAACCATGAGTAGTGAATTAGCAGACTTTCTCGCTGACGATATATTATTGTCCAGTACAACAGAAAGTTTATTTGTGAGGTTAAAACGACAGATCCGAGAGTGCAACAGTTCAGCTTCAGAAGTCCTATTCACGCGATACCTCAACCGGGCTCGGTGACAATGCGCATTTTCTCGTTTCGCTCTTGCTCTTACAAAAAGCAACCTGGCACCAAATTAGTTTGAATTTTAATTGCATTGGTGCAGAACGAAATAAAAATTGTGCCTGTTTCATGAATTTACCATGAGTGGATTCGTTTTTTTCGAAAACGAAGGCAGATACGAACAAAATGAAAAAAACTAAAAGGTAAATTATTAATTGCTGAATCAGAAAAAAGATGTGAAAACTTCATAAAATGTAATAGATTTATTTGGGTACACGTCAAGTCAGATTAAAAAAACCAAAAATTCCAAAAAGTTTTAAAATAAGTAACTAAGAAACTAATAGTCGACGCTTTGGTGGCAAATCTGCCACCGTTGTCAGGATAAAATTAAATAAAAATTAAAATTTAAGCAATTACCTATTATTTAGGTCTTAAAATTATAAAATTTTCAGGGTATTTTGAAAGTCGTTTGACATTAAATGTCAAATATGTTTGTTTGGTTATATGGTCATGGTGACTAACATAACTGGTTGCTGGTGTATTTATTGTTTATAATACAAAAAGGGTAATAAGCTAGGCACTTAAAGCGAGCAATTCTTGTTTCGCTGTGCACCAGTGCACTTAAATAAATATATTGTATATAAAACCTTTTTAAGCAAAAATCTAATTTTTGTACTTCTGGCACTTAGACCTTTTTAAAGTTAGGGTCTTCAATTAAAACTATTATATTTTTCATGGACTTTTTATTATTATTTATAACATTATAATTTTAATAAAGTTAGGGAATATGTTTGTTTTGTCATGGCACTTTTAAACACAAAAATTTAATTGTTTTTTAAAAAATTTAGTTAAAAACGTTGTTTTTGCGATAACTCTTAAACGAATAAAGATATTAATGTGCTGTTTTTAGTTATTTTAATAAAATTTATAGGATTTCTTTTCAAATTTTAAAGAAAAATTAGGAGAACCCTAAACTCGTTAAACTGCGTCCTCTAGCAGGAACAACAAAGGGCAATGTGATTAGGGTTCTTTTTTTTCTTGATCAGCAAAGGTTTTCTTTTAAATAAAACCAAGTTTGGTAAATTGTGTAACCCCTAACGGTATTGTTAAGAACTTGAAAATAATTTTTAGTGGTTTCTTATGGTAAAAGAGGTTTTTTTTCTTAATGTCCTACGACTATTACTTCCTGAAATATGCTTCCCATCCACACTTAATAAAAACCCTGTTTGGCCAACCGCAAAATGTTTTTTCTTTTTTAAGTAAAAAATAACAAATTATTAAAAATATTATTTATGTTTAGTATAATGTTCAAGGTCGTTTTTTTAAATATATTTTTAATAATTTTTAATAATTTATAATCTTCTTTAAAATGTATGTGCTAGTTTTAAATCACTAACAGTAAAAACGTTTATTAAATACCCAAAGTTGGATTACAAAGAATTAAGATTTTCAGATTGCAATGTGTTGATTGAATCATTAATCATATGGGATTTTCATATCCGAAATTAATAATAATCTACTCAGTGTTATTATTAAAAATATCGTGTAAATATATTTATGTGCCCATGAACATTGTAATCAACACTTTATTTTTATTAGGAAATAACTTTATTATTACCAAATTAGTACTAAATCCTTTAGTATTATTTACTAGTTTGTAGATAAAAAAATATATTTAATAAACAGGTCTCCACTTGATGTAAGAGTAATCACCGAACCTGACAAGGGTACCTATAGTTTTTTGAGTCGCTGATTCCCAATCCGAGGTCGGGTAGGCTCCATTTCGTCGAGTTTATGGTTATTTGAAGGTCAAATCGACAAAATTAATCTAAAAATAAAATTAAAAAAGATATACATATATTTATTTAACGGTTGCGTTTAAAACCGCAGTTATTTTTACCATTCCAGGACATCTAAGGGTCGTATCGAGATCATTTAAAGGTTTTATGGACAAAAATGGTCGCAAAAATCTGAAAAAATGCATACATATTAATTTACATAACTAAACTTATAGCCGCTTTTATTTTCACCATTCAAGGACATCTTAAAGTCGTATCAAGCTCATTTAATCGGCCCAATTTTCGCCCATCAGCCTCCTAACGCGACTTCTATTTTATTTTATAGTACACCTTATAACAAAATTTAAGTAAAAAATCTGTTTTAAGAGTTGATAAAATAAAAAAATAAATAGGTCATATGAACGTATATTGATAAAACCTTATTTTTAATCTCCCCTTTAGAACAAAAAGCGATGGGATAAGAACACATATTAAAAGTTTTAATTCAATTAGGTATTTTTGAACATTTTAAATAATAAATTAATTAATACGCAAAAAATAATAAGGATCAGATTAATCAGATATTATTTTTTTAAATACTAATATTTATTTTGCAAATTGTTAATCACTAGATGGTATAATGCACTTGGATTTTAAGGATTTTTTAATATATATTTTTTTACTTACCCTGTATGACAATTCTATATTTTTTTATAAACCATAGATTCCTGTGCACAATTCCTATAAACACTTTTTTTCAATTGCAATAGTAACATCAATATCAGGCGCGCTTGTGGCGGCTTCGGTTGTATCGGCGAGCGTCGATCTCCGGAGTTAAGCAGTGGAATGCGCGCCCATAATTTGGATGGGTGTCCGGCGACAGCGGTGTTTTGGGCAACGGCACACGGTGTTGCTGCTCGGGGATGCGGACCGAGCAACAACCATCCAAGTTATAGAATGAATGGTGTGTGAATGAGAAGGAGTAGGGGTCAAGGTACAATAAGCCTTCAGGCTGCAGTGCACCACCTAGGGGGCGGTCGTCGGACCTGGGTGGGATGACCCCGAAAGGGTGGAAAAAAAACATCAATATCAAATTTTAAATATAATCCTTTTTTAACACTTCGTTTATGTTTTTAGATATTATTATACATATAAACCTTTCTCCTGAATCACTTTATCTATTAAAAGAAACCGCATCAAAATCCGTTGAAAATAGTAACGTTAATATCGGATTTTAAATATAAACCATTTTTTAAACACCCTCTCTATGTTTTTAAGATATTATTATACATAAAAACGTTCCTCTTAAATCACTCTATCTTTTTTAAAAAAAAAAAACTGCTTCAAAATCCGTTGAGAATAGTAACATCAATATCAGATTTTAAATGTAAACTATATTTTTAAACACTCTGTATATGTTTTTTGAATATTATTATACATATAAACCTTTCTTTTAAATCATTCTATTTACTAAAAAAACTGCATCAATATCCTTTAAGAAGTTTCAAAGATCTAGAGCATCATACATACTACAGACAGAAAAAAGATACTTTATTTTATACTTTGCGAGGAAGCGCACTATGAACCAAATCAAAATAATGTTTTAATGCCAGCCTAATAGAGTAGTATTCATAAAAGTCAAAATAAATATGGTTCACCAAACGATTTTAAGTGAAATGTCTTTCGAAATATTAAAAAAACGTCAAAATAATACGAAAATAGCGAAACACCCTCTTTTTCAGTTTAAATATCTGACACTTGCTGTATGATTTAATACGGTAATCTTATAAAACAAAAAAATATACATTCCGAACTAACCAAAAACTCATGACAATATTTTGAAATTGAATTTTGATTTTTCGAGTGTGTGATGGGCGGATAATCTTCGATTATCGAGCCTCCTTCTTTGGTTTCAATAATCTTAAAAATATTCATTCTTTTTTGGGGCTAGGTAACTTAAGAGAATACTACAGAATTGCGCTGTCTGACTAATGCCGATTAAATGTTGTCCATTCTAGTCCATTTTAAGCGTTTTCAAAAATTTTTATGGACTTAAAGAGAGATATGGTTTCTTAACTTAACTTTCTTTCTAACCTGCATTTGCTTTGACAATAAATGATGGGTTTGGGGATGTCCCTGCCATTTGAGGAAATAACGTTAACGTGTCTAGCTAATTAAGGCAACAATAGTAAATGTCTCTGCTAGTTAAGGCAAAAATATGAGCGTGTCAAACCATTATGGTGACATATTGGAATATTCCGACCAGTTAGTGCAGGAGCAAGAGTGTGTCCAATTAGTTAAAGCAAAACAAGTGAATTACACGACCTGAGTGGTTGCATCCATGACACCTCCACGTGGTGTACGTGAACAACGGAGTTGTCTAACTATCCGGCACAGTCCCTGGGTTATGGCAAACATCCGTCATGGCAACCACACATGCTCGTGTAACGAGACAAAGGATAGGATTGTTAGAATCATAGGTTTATGACTAAAGAAACCATCCCTGCCTTCAAGTATATATATGATTTCTAAAGACGCTTAATAAGTTAATTTTTTATTAAAAGTTCTGCGTGGTCCATACTCGAAGTTGCAAACTTTGGATATCAAGTTGTTTTATTCATCTACAAGCATTTTTAAAAAATGTTTTCTCTTGTCAATAAAGAAAATTGCATATTTGACAATAATTTTTATTGGATGGTCTTTTTGTTAGGTACACGCCTGGAAAGAATGGGACCGCTTCGGTCCTGGTCCCGGGGTATACGAGCTGACCCTGTTTAGCCCCATTGACCCCTATGAACTTGCCGGTCGCCTGAAACAATAGGGCTGAACAGGGTCAGCTCGTATACCCCGGGACCAGGACCTAACAAAAAGACCATCCAATAAATGAATCCGCCTAACCAATATAGAGCATATCTTCAATAATTTTTATTATAATCTAAAGTTTATTGGCTAGTTTACCTTTACGATAGAGTGAAAAAAATTTGGTAATAGCTATAAATATCTTTAATTAAAATCTGTCGAGCGCTTTCGACCTTAGCTAGGTCATCATCAGGACGATACTAAAAGTAAGTTGATAAATAGTTTTGTATAATAATAATTAAAATAGTCCAACTTACTTGTCAAAAATACAGATAGCTACTTCCAGTCATCAACTAAACAAGTGTAAAATACAAAAACACATTCCACTAGCAGTAAACAAAGAACATATTTACGTACATAGACAACGAGAACAATGTTGTAATATATTTATTGAAAAATGATAAAAGGAATTTGCAAAAGAAAGCCAAAAAAGATATAATAATGTGCCTATTACATTAACTGCACAGGCCGTTGTAGAAATAAATTAAAAACATTATTCAAGCCGACGAACTTTTGTGTCGTGGTTTGTAAACAAAATTTTGGAAAATTGGCCCTAATAAGTATGTTGAATTTACCTGAGTATTTAAACATTTGGGACTCAGCAGAGAAATTCTTGCGATTTCCAGGTCTTAAGCCTTAAGCCCTGGTGGTTGATGTTGTGTAGTATCTTGCAGTTGTGGGTGATAGAAATTAGTGGTCATTATGAAATCCGAAGAAAGAAGTAGATGGTCGATAAGAATGTTCTTTAATCCTAACCTCCAATGGTCTGCATGTCCCACCCACATAAGTAGCCTGACATGTGTTACAGTTTAATTTATAAACACCGCTCTTTTTAATGGAGTTGATTTTGTCTTTATTGTTAACTAAATTGGAAGAGAGAGAATTAATTGTTTTAAAAGTTACTTTAACTTGCTTATTGCAAGAATTTAAAATGTGTGCAATTTTGTTTGAACAGGGACCCAAGAAAGGTAAATAATAATACTTTTTGACCCTCTTTACGGTTTGTTCAGGAAAAGCTATTCTTATTAGTTTTTTAAAACTGATTTTATTAATTAACTTATCAATTATATTAGGGTTTTACCTATTATTGTGTGCAATTTTTTAATTGTATTGAATTCAATAATTCTATTCTGATCCGATAGCGGAAATGACAAGGCTCTATGAATGTAGCTGTAGACGGCGGACGAGTATGGATGATTAGAGTTATTGGGAATACCATGATCCGTTTGCGTTGCTTTTTATAAACTTGATAGTCCAGTTTGTTGTTAAGTTTTGTTATTTTCAGATTAAGTGTGTTTCCACACAATTGTATTATTTTTAATTTAATATTTTTGTGTAATTTATTTAATTTCTCTTAAATTTTAAGTGCATCCTCGTCATTACCATCAACAAAAGTTAAAAGATTATCCACATATCGTGACCAATGTATATTCAAACCATCTTCTTTCTATGCAAGGAAATCAGCTTCCAACTTATCTTACAATATTTCGGACAAAAGTGGTGACAGCGGTGATCCCATAGCCAAACCCTTTTATTGTTTATAAAATGTAATTTTTATTTTTTCACATCTTTTCTTTAAAACTATATTTAATACTAGCAAAAATACAGGTGGTTTACTCTTAAGCTACAAGGATTAGGTTTATTATCATTATTTGGTAGTTATAATTTAATGAGCCAAAACAGACTCTGGGCTGTCTGGCTGGCGGTAGCGGTTGCGTTTAGTAGTTCGCATCCTGCCTGTACAAGTGATAATCCAAGAAGGTTTTGAAAACATTTTAAGAAACCTAATTTTTAAATTATTGTCTTTAGATAGGTTAACCAAATATATATATATATATATATATATATATATATATATATATATATATATATATATATATATATTTTTTATTGCCAGGCACTTTTATCATTGGTAATTATACAGTTATCCCCCTTCTAATTTCTGAACCGTTCGGTATATTTTGATGGAACTTAAAACGATAATATATAACCATGGTCTGCATTTTTTGACATATTATTGAAAACTCTAAAAGTCAAGGTCACAGCTGGGCGCCAACGCAACTGCTACCGCCAGTCAGACAGCCAAGGATCTACTTAAAAAGGAGGGAGAACAACATATCAAAAAATCAGCCAATTAAAATTTCTATTTTCCCGACGTTGCTACCTCCCGGACCACACTAAATTACAATGTTAAATACATCAAATCCCGGAATTCGAATTCTTAAAATCTATTTTTATAATTTTCATATCATTATTCAAAAACGGTATTCGAATACAGAATGACGAAAAGAGACCAAAAATGTTTTCAGTGGAATGCCGAATACCAAAAACACACATGTATTAGAATACTATACGAATCCCAGCCCAATGTATTCTGAATCGATTCCAGAATACCGAGAATTCGAATACTACCCAATTCTGCTGTCTGGTAAGTGTATAACGAGGGTTAAAGTTACCTCTATTAGGATTTCGTACTATTGGGAATTTTTATTTATGTAGCTGTGAGATTACCATTTACAATTTTTATTTTATACAGGCTGTTTCTAAACAAATGCGAAAAATTCTAGAGGTTTACCAAAAAATAAGGAAAAACTTTATATGAACATATGTTGTATAAGAAAAATAATTACCAGTGCCGTCCATAAGGCATTTAAGGTAATTATTTTTAAGAAAAAAATGGTACGCCAATGCATAATAAAAATATTTTTTTAATCCCCGTTTAGTTTAGAAAAATTTGATCCCTTGACTTTTTTTATTTAATGTACGGTTTTAAGAATAAATAACGAAGGTTAATTTAATGTAGAATCTAACATTGGTTATACAAACGGACCATGCCAAAAATGGTTTTTCTTTATTTACGCAAAAACCGTACTTCAAACAATCAGGATATTTAATTTGCTTTAATTTAAATGGTGATTTAAAAATTAGTTTTTATTTAGGACAAATGCAGTGGCGTACCGTTTTTTCTAAAAAATATTTAAATTAAATCATTAATGGACGACACTGGTAAAAATAGTGTTTTTTATATGCCAAAAATGTCTTCCGGTGCAAATGGTCGTTCTCCCAAATTTTTTAAAAATATCTAAAAAAAAACCCAAGACGTTTAGGACACATGTTCATATAAACTTTTTTTTCGGTGAAAAATCACCTTCCAAAATGTTTGGCATTTGTTTAAAAACGTAATATTTTTGTGCTGGTGATTAATTACAAGATGTGCTCAAATGCGTTCCATTTTGTTCGAAGCATTTTTAAACTCATTTTGTAGTCAAACTAATGGCGATATGGATGTTAATATTTGGTACACTTTGAATAAAATTTGATACCAAGAGAATTTCAAATATTTACATCTATATCGCCACTAGTTTGATTACAAGTAGAGTCCAAAAATGCATCGAGCAAAATGGAATGCATTTTAGCACATCTTGTAATTAATCACCAGCGCAAAAATTAATTACTTGGGATAATTGTTTAGTTGCTATTATAAATAGGCCTATTTTCTGTGTTTGTTATTGTTTTGGTTACCAAATGTTTTTAACAAAAATACTGTATTTTTGTTAAATTGAGTTTGCTATACCGTTTACTTTATACTTTACAAAATAAATAAATATTGATTTAATCCATGGCCAACTATTTTATTTTATTTTTTGTTAGTTTTGCTGTGTAGAACAATGAAAAATAGTGTGATATTCTGTTGCAATCGCAACAAAAAATTTAATTTTTCAAGATACTCAGATACTGGGTGTCCCATTAAAAGAAAATCCAAGTTTGTGTTATATTTCAAAAATTAAAACATTTATATTTATTTTGTGTAAACCACTGGATTCTACGTTAAAAGTTATAAAACTTTTGTATTTAAAGTTTATTTCAATCTCCATAAGCGTCCGAGTAATAAGACATAATCTAGTAGGTGGTAGAGGAGCTTTCCTCGCCTGAGGAGGTACCACCCCACTCACTTAAAGGACCCGTTTCGGGTTCTGGGTGTGTGAGTCAATTTTCCTTCTTCCCTCTCTTTCTTTTCTTTTTTTTCCTTTTTACCCCCAAACTAAACTGCTTAACAAAAAGATCGTACCATTCAATTTTTAGACCCATTTTCAAACTGCTGTAACTTTTTAAAAAATTAACTTATTTGAATATCTAAAACGGAGTTTAAAACCGCGTTTCTTCTACCTTAAGCTGTATTGCATTTAGTTTCAGTAAGGTGAATATTATTATGATGTACAGGGTGATCAATAGAGTGCTGCAAAAAAACAAAAAATCGAGTGTGTCTCATTTCAGTGGTAATTTTTTTTTGTCGTTATAATATGGGTTGTTGGTAAGGTCATATCAATATCTCTAGACGTTTATGCCCGTTTTTGAATTGAGGACCTCTGGCTTGCGATACACCTCTAAACGTCAAATTTTGGTAATCAATTCATTAAAAAGCCATAACTGGAAAATGGATTGACGGATTTCAACGAGTGTTTCATATTCGGAAAACTCATTTCATGTAGATTTTTGTGTCCTAAGCACTTTTCGATAGGTTATAATTTTATGAGTATACGGGGCCAACAAATACAAAAACATAGCTAATTTAGACAGCCTAAATATAGGATAAATTATTGAACGCGAAAGGGACCATATGTGTGTGTTCTGTTTTAAAAATGGCCAAGTTTAAGTTTGTGTTAGGGTATTTGGTGTTGTACATCATGATATACAGAGTAATCAACAAAGTGCTCCCAAAAAATTAAATGTTTAATTTTGTGCCATTTTGGATAGCAAAATGTTTTACTTATTAGAATAATATTGTTTTTTTGATATTCCTAGACGTTGTTGCAAGTCATTTTTATTAAAATCCGAGATAAATGTAAATTTAGGATTTCCCAGTAATCCATGTTACACATGTTTTATACTAAATGTTAAAAAATCATTGGATAAAATGTTTTTTAATCTCACTTGCGTAAAATAACATTCAATAAAAAACAACAGATAGAATTAATTGTGGTACAAACAAACAAAAAACATTGACATTAATAATGGGTGGGTCCCCGTGAGCCCTCCTAACTTCCTCTACCCTTCTTGGCATGCTATTCACTAAGCTTGCAAGGAAGTCCTGGGGAATATCGTTCCATTTCACTCTTATCACATTTGCCATGTCATCCAAGTTGTCAAAATTATGCTCTCCGTCATTCAATTTTCTTTTAATCCAACTCCATACGTGTTTTATCACATTCATATCCGGCGATCTTGCAGGCCAAATCATTCTTTCGATATTGTTATCCATTAAGACTTCTTGGACAATTCTGGCTCTATGTGGACGAGCGTTGTCATCCACCAAGACAAAATTGTTTCCAAAATTTTGCAAAAGGAATAACAATATCCCTAATACATATGTCTCGATACCTTTCAGCATTCATCGATTCTCCCACCAAAATAACCAAACCTGTTCTCCCATTCAACATCACACCACCCCACACAAGCAGTCCTCCACCTTCAAACGGTACTCTTGCATCCATGTTTTCTTCTAGATATCGTTCATTTCTTGCTCTCCAGACCAACATTCTTCCATCACTTTCATACAAATTGAACCTACATTTATCGGTAAACATGCATCTACTCCATTCTGCTATCCCCCAGTTAGCATGATCTGCAGCCCAATGCCTCCTCGCAGCTCTATGAGTAGCCTGCAAAGCAAGGCAGGCAGCACGCCTGCGCGCCTTCAGTCCTCGCTCATGAAGCCGTCTCCTGATAGTTTGTGTGGAGACCCTTACGCCACTTGCTGCTTGGAAACTTTGACAATTTTTGGTGGCATTAAGAGTCCTACAGAGATTGACGTTTCGTATTATTAGACGATCTTGCCTAGCTGTCGTATTTCTGGCTCGTCCACAGCGACCCTGTTGGCGGTAATTTGGACTACCATAGGCTCTTGCTCTAGCTAGTGTCCGTTTAACAACAGACATTGTGGTGCCCACAGATTCCGCAATGTTCGGTATAGTACGGCCTTGTTGACGTAATCTGCTTAAGATAAAATTATTAGGCATGTAACTCTTTTAATACATTTCGGTGTCTAAAAACTTACCGCACTATATTTCGTAGTTCATTATCGCTTAGTTTTGCCATTTTTAGCGAGTAAAATTACCTCTAGAGAAGACAAAAGTTTTGTTTGACTTACAAACTGTTTTATGACAATGACATTAATTTATTGTTTTTATAGAAACGCATCGCTGCTATAGATAAATTCAATGCATCAAGTAAACATTTTCGGGTTTTTGTAGAGGTAATTTGGCTCTTCGAAAATGGCAAAACTAAGCTAAAATCAACTAAAAAATATAGTGCGGTAAGTTTTTAGACACCGAAATATATTAAAAGAGTTTCAAGCCTAACAATTTAATCTAAAGATGTTGCGCAAACAAGGCCCTTCTGTACCTAACGTTGCGGTAATTATGGATACAATAATAAATTTGAAAGCACTTTGTTTATTACTCCGTATATCATGGTGTACAATACCAAATACCCTAATTTATGTTTAAAAATGTTTAAAACTTTAAGACGTTGTTGGAGTTCCTACCATGCAGACCTAATGCCATAATAACGACGCATTTTTGCTCAATAAGTTTACAGGCACTTAAACAGCATAAATCGAATAACGATAGAAATCGTTCCGAGATATTGACACAAACTTCAACTTAGCCATTTTGAAAACAGAACACACACATATGGTCCCTTTCGCGTTGAATAATTTATCCTATATTTAGGCTGTCTAAATTAGCTATGTTTTTGTATTTGTTGGCCCCTTATACTCATAAAATTATAACCTATCGAAAAGTGCTTAGGACACAAAAAAATCTACATGAAATGAGCTTTCCGAATATGAAACACTCGTTGAAATCCGTCAGTCCATTTTCCAGTTATGGCCTTTTAATGAATTGATTA
Source organism: Listronotus bonariensis (assembly GCA_014170235.1). Taxonomy (NCBI): domain Eukaryota; kingdom Metazoa; phylum Arthropoda; class Insecta; order Coleoptera; family Curculionidae; genus Listronotus; species Listronotus bonariensis. The sequence goes on along the minus strand of JACEGR010003984.1, from coordinate 68,924 downwards.
CCAAAATTTGACGTTTAGAGGTGTATCGCAAGCCAGAGGTCCTCAATTCAAAAACGGGCATAAACGTCTAGAGATATTGATATGACCTTGCTAACAACCCATATTATAACGACAAAAAAAGTTACCACTGAAATGGGACACACTCGATTTTTTGTTTTTTTTGCTGCACTCTATTGATCACCCTGTACATCATAATAATATTCACCTTACTGAAACTAAATGCAATACAGCTTAAGGTAGAAGAAACGCGGTTTGATACTCCGTTTTAGATATTCAAATAAGTTAATTTTTAAAAAAGTTACAGCAGTTTGAAAATGGGTCTAAAAATTAAATGGTACGATCTTTTTGTTGAGCAGTTTATGTACAAATGATGGCGGCACACCCGGAAGGAAAATATTCCGGAAGTAAAATACCCCTCCATTCGGATCTCCGGGCGAGGGGTGCATCCAAGAAGCCTTCCTCGAGAAGTTTAATTTCTTTTGCAAACATATGTGGGCTTAACACCAATATAAACTCCGTTCACCATCACCTTCAGTCATGAAGCCCCACATACGGTTTCTAACGGAAACACAAATAAGTTCTAAATCTTCAACCAGCCACCTTCTCTTTCCAGGCTACGAACTTATTTCGTCTTTTCGCCCACATGGTGGCGTATGTGCTTACGTCCGCAACGATCTGGCTTGTGCTCGAAATTCCAATCTTGAATCGGGTAGGCCCGATATCCTTTGGCTTAAACTCTTCCTTAGGTCTTCAACTAAATTTATCTGCTGTTTGTACCGGTCCCCATCTAATAATTCCTATGTCGAATTCTTTGACTTTCTTTCAACAAAGATCGATAGCATAATTTCTCAGTTTCCATCGGCTGAAGTAATCTCCATAATAAGGATTGGCTGGACTCTTCAAAAACTGACCCCCAAGGCAGAGCAGCCGAAATCTTCGCAGTCAGTAACTCTCTTACCAACCTTATTATGGAACCCACCTACTTTCCTAGAGTCCCAAATCATAGTTCAAATCCTGTGGGCGTCACATTTGAAAGTAACTTTAACTGGCATAAACACATTGTATCTATAGCCACGGCAGCTTCAAAAAGCTTGGATTTCTCTTTCGAGCCAAAAAGTATTTTTCCCCTTCTAATTTATACACTTTATATGTGTCCAAAATTCCTTGGAATATTGTTCTCATATCTGGGGCATGGCGTCCTCCACAACCCTAAGCATTCTTGATTCGACTGAAAGAAGAGCTATTCGTCTCATTAATAATCCTTCACTTACAGAAAGGCTTCTCTCTCTTGCCCATCGTCGGGCTGTGGGGGATTTATCGCTTTTGTATAGGTACTTCCATGGCTTCTGCTCTGAAGAATTGTCCAGTATAGTTCCTTCTCTTACGGTTCCCAACAGAGAAACTCGTGGTTCCGCGTGTATGCATCCCTATACGGTCCAACTGGACAGGCCGCGAACTTCCCACTTTGTTCGTTCTTTTATCCCTAGAGTTTCTAGATTGTGGAACCTGCTGCCCGCGGAGGTCTTTCCTTCCCCCAAATCTTCAAGTATTTAAGTCCCGTGTCAACAAACTCCCCTTACCTCGCTTAAGACACCCACGGTACGTTAGTATTTAGGCTTTAAGCCTTCGTGGTTTGTCCAAAGATTAAAAAAAATAGTACAAATCGACGTATTTAGGGAATCACCTTGTATCTTTTAAACCAATTAGGTTAGCGTGGATCCGATTGCGCCATTAAATTAAATACTAAAAAAATAACGACAGACGTATCTTAGTTTTTTGTATCTCTTACCGTTTAGCCTGTACCCTATAATACCAACCAAAAAAAAAAACAAAAATTAAAATAAAAAGAGAAGTAAAAATATATTTATTTAAAAAAAGGGCAAAAAAATTATTTGCAAATATTTCAGTGATTTTAAAAATATCTTAAACAGTCCTGAAATTATAAATTGATGACACCCCCTTTGCCATACATATCTGATGACATAAATAAATAAAATTGACACCTATACTGGAGCTACAATTACTTTATGTTATGGATCACAGAATATACGCAGATAATATCAAAAGGTTTTTAAAAGGAAATCCCAAATTTTGAACAAACACAAAGAGGATCGTATTTCCATAACTTTAAAATCCCGTTCGCTCTTTCAGGTGCGCCTTTTAGGACTGGTGTATGTTATTTTTATGCTACATTTATTGCGAAGGATATAGTACTAAATAAAATTTTCCATACAAATTTTAAAGTTCCAAAAGCCCTAACCTAATAAATAGGCTACAATATACAAAATAAAATGCGGGATTTGGTGAAGAAGAAAAAATAGTTAAGAAAATGTTTAAAAATTCATGTTATAAAAACATAAAATAATATTTATGTCACAAAGAAAATGGTTAAATATTTTAAGCTACAAAGATAAATAATTATTTTAAACAAAAAAGAACTTTTATTCTAAGGACAAATATTAACTGATAATGGAAAATTAAGGGTAGTTACCTATTTTTTTTTTGTTGGGCATTATTTAGTATAATAATTTTAAATTTAGTCACGTAAAAATACACTCACAACAACCACGACTAATAGAAGAGTACTATCTGGTATACAAAACGTTACCATAACTTGTTTGTTGGTTGGTTTTTACAAAGATTTAAAAAATCAGCTAATTATTTCGTAACAAATAATAGTTAGCGATTCTTTTTTTATTATTTTTAATATTAATTTTCAAAATTAGAGCTTTTAGTTTTATTTAAATTAATGATTATCTCCCAAGTAAACTAACTTTTTTATTATTAGTCGTTATCTGCCAGTAACAATAATTTCCTAAGTTAATGAGAACAAATTAAGAAGCAGTCATGTATATCTTCATTTATTCAATCTTTTTGCCGAAATAGTTGCATTGAAGGTATGTAAAAGACATGGGCATAAACAGGAAAAATAGTAGCCCTTTAATCAAAACGAAACCAGCTTTCCTATTTTAACATTTTACCCACTTATCCCCGTTTCTTTTTATTACAAATATTAGTCCAGGTCCTAGGTCTGTAAACTATTTTTTAGGTTAAGATTTTTTATATTAGACCAAGTGTTTTCTATGACGTAATAATATACACTTATAATTGTCAAAAAAATAATATACTGCAACCTTTTTTTTTTTTTTAATACAAAATTTCCTAAATGCTACAAATTGTTTTGCTCAGATTTCTTTTCTATCTAGTCTATTTAAAAGTCTGTTTACTAAAATAAATCAATGCTAAGATTTGCTGCAATGGATAGCTCCTATTACATTTTTTTATCTTTGTGACATCTCACGAATGCGTTATGCCTAAATACCAAAGTACGGTGGAGCCAGGTTATTGAATGTTTGGCCCATCTTTTACCTTCTTCCGTCAACGGTATCCAAGAACTAAAACATGTACTTTTTGCATTTCACAGCACCTTTTAAGACAACGCGGTAGTGCTGCCACCACGAACGGTATTTTTAAATAACTACTACCTGGGTAAGCATTTTACTGCAGTTCAATATACAGGGTGTCGAGTAACTAAGCGACAAACTTTAAGGGGTGATTTTACAAATAAAAAAAAACGAAAAACTTGATATGGACATATGTTTAGACGTTTTAGTTTTTAAACTACAGAGTGTTAATTTTAATTTTACTATAACTTTTATACCAATAAAATATTTTTTTAAAATTTAAAAGACATCTCCTATGCATAAGAAGACATTTTTTGGCATAAAAGAAAAAATAAATTTTTGCCAGTGTTGTCCATAAGAAGTTTACGATAAATAATCTTTAAAAAATAAAATGGTACGCCACTGAATTCTTAAAAATAAATATATTTAGCTGTTTAGGTTAGAACAAATAAATTTGTTTGACTTTTTTTGTTTAATAAACGGTTTATGCATAAAAAATAAAAACCATTTTTTGGCATGGTCCTTTCGTATTGCTAATATCAAATTCTAGAGTATAATATACCATTTGTTATTTATTCTTTAATTAGATAATTATTTAACCATGCCAAGAAATAGTTTCTATTTATTTATGCATAAACCGTACACCAAACAACAAAAGTCAGGAGAATTTTTTTTTAATGCAGTGGCGTACGTATGTAAAAATTATTTTTTTCTTTCATGTCAAAACATATAATTAATGCATAAAAGATGTCTTCCAATTTTAAAAGAATATTTTTATTGGTATGAAAGTTGTGTTCTAACACCCTGTACTTAAAAACTAAGATGTTTAGGACATATGTTCAAATAAAGTATTCTTTTTTTTATTGTAGTTGTCCCTTAATGTTTGTCGGTTAGGTTATTAGACACCCTCTATATTATATAAAAAAAGTCGCTTATTTTGCTAAGAAAACTTTGACTATGGAGGTGGGACATAGTACAAATAATTAATAGTTTAAAAAACTAAAAAACACGCTTTTATATGCAAACGAACTAAAAATTAGAAAATAATTTTTCATTAAAAAAAAATATTGTCATTTCATAGTAAAAAGCGTGGGGTGCATTTTACTATTTTTTCATAACTTTTCCATCATAGATATTTGCAAATATAATAATTATAACATTTAATATATTTATCACCCCACGCTTTTTACTATGAAATGACAATATTTTTTTTAATGAAAAATTATTTTCTAATTTTTAGTTCGTTTGCATATAAAAGCGTGTTTTTTAGTTTTTTTAAACTATTAATTATTTTTCATTTTTTAGTTTCTGCTACTCTTGACAAAATGGCAAAAAAATTTTTAATGAACAAGAGTGGCAAATTTTAAAATTTTTCCAACAGATTGCAACTCACTAAAAATTTCTTCTTCATTAAGTAGTAAAGTTTGAAATTTTGCCAACAGATGGCAATCCAGGCAATGTTTGGACCGTTGCCAATATATTGCAACCCACTAAAAAATTCTTCTTCATTTAATAGCAAAGTTTGAAATGTTGCCAACAGATGGCAACCTAGGTGTTGTTTTTATAATATAATGGATTTTTTTTCCTGGCGATCCAAAAAAGATAACGGGATACTGTTTGCAGATTATTGCATTGTCATGTTTCCTTAATACGTGTGCAAAGTTTCAAAGAAATCGAATAGCTGGAAGTTGGTTAAAATTAGGCTCAAAGATTCCGTTACATAGCCAGATAGTTACAACCCAAGTTAAATAAAAGCGTGTTAACGGCATTTATTAACTGTTATTGTTCATAAAAATTGAACACCAATGGTGCAACTCACCCAATTGTATAAAAGAACTTATTAATTTTTATTGTTCATAAAAATTGAACACCAATGGTGCAACTAACCAAATTGTGTAAAAACTAAAAAATTTCTTCTTCATTTAATAGCAAAGTTTGAAATTTTTCCAACAGATGGCATCCTAGGTGTTGTTTTTATAATATAATGGAATTTTTTTCCTGGCGATCCAAAAAAGATAACGGGATACTGTTTGCAGATTATTGCATTGTCATGGGTCCTTAATACGTGTGCAAAGTTTCAAAGAAATCGAATAGCTGGAAGTTGGTTAAAATTAGGCTCAAAGATTCCGTTACATAGGCAGCCAGATGGATAGATTGATAGATAGTTACAACCCAAGTTAATAAAAGCGTGTTAAAAAGATACGTAAAAATCAATGCAAAACTTTAAAATAAAATATAAATTAGGTGTTTTTATTTATAAAAATAAGGTTTGTGATTTTTTTAGGTTTTCTGTATACCTGAATTTTTCATTAAATAAGTATATGAAAATCGACGGGTTCAAGCATTCTTTTAAAAAATAAACTATTAAATTTTAAATTAATTTTAATATTACTTCCGGGACTTACCGTATAAGATATATTTAAAAACAGGTAAAGAAAATGAGCGTAATACCTTTAAAAATAATTAAAGAGGAAATATAAATTTAAACTTTTTTTTTGGCTTTTCTGCAGAATAAAGATACCTAATACTTAAATATTTTAAGAATATTAAACTTACGATAATATAAAGGGCTATCCTACTATTGCAATATTATAATAAAAATTAGGATTACTTTAAAAGAAATCAATTAACAATAAATTATTTTTATATTGGTCGGTGGTAGAGGAGCTTTCCTCGCCTGAGGTGGTATCACCCCACTCACCCTTTAAAAGACCCGTGAAGTGTTAACGGACGTTTCGGGTTCTGGGTAAGTGAATCAGTTTTTCTTCTTCCTTCTTTTTTCTTTTCTTTTTTTTTTCTTTTAACCCCAGGTAAAATACCCCTCCATTCGGACCTCCGGGCGAGGGGTGCATCCGGGGAGGTATCATTGAAAGGTTTGATTCCCTTTGCAAATATATGTGGGCTCAACGCCAATATAAACTCCGTTCACCATCACCTTGTGTCATCTAAGCCCCACATACTGTTTCTAAATGAGACCCTAATAAGTTCTAAGACTTCAACCATCCACCTTCTTTTCCCAGGCTACGGACTTATTTCGTCTTTTCGCACATTTGGTGGCGTGTGTGCTTACGTTCGCAACGATCTGGCTCGAATTTCCAATCTTGAATCTGGTAGGCCCGATGTCCTTTGGCTTAAACTTTCCCTTAGGTCTTCTACTAAATTTATCTGTTGTTTGTACCGATCTCCATCTGATAATTCCTTTGTCGAATTCTTTCAAGAAAGATCGACAGTATCATTTCCCAGTTTCCAATGGCCGAAGTAATCATGCTTGGCGATTTCAATGTCCATAATAAGGACTGGCTCGGCTTTTTAAAAACTTTCCCTTAGGGCAGAGTAGCCGAAAATCTCGCAGTCAGTAACTATCTTACCAACCTTATTATGGCAAACCCCTTAGATCTCTTTCTTACTTGGCATGAATGCATGCCACCACGCACCACTACGACTCAGCCGACTGGGATGGCCTTAGGGACTTTTTTGCCACGTACCCTTGGAGCACTATCTGCTTTTCTTCCCAGGATCCTTCCGAAATCTGTAAGCAACTGACCGAGTCAATTCTATTTGGCGTTGAAACCTATGTACCTCACACCAAGAAAACAACCAAACCCTCTAATCACAAACTTTGGTTCACTAAAACATGTGACAAAACTAGACTTTTCAAGTTCAAGCTCACAGAAAGTTTCTACAGAATCCTAGTCCAGAAAATCGACAAGCTTGCATTGAAGCAAGAAACCACTACCACCAAACAATCTCAGAAACCAAAGACTCCTTTGATAACCGTATAAAAAACAAGGTACTTTCTTGCTCAAATGTCAGAAAATCCTTCTGGTGCTTTGCCAAAAACATGAGTCGAAATTTCTGTACCAGTTCTTTTCCACCATTAACTTTGGAAGATGAAATTATTTCTACATCTAATGAAAAGGCCAAAATGTTTGCTAAAGAATTTGCTGCCAATTCAACCTTTTATCCATCTGTTAATCATCCATTTCAACTATTCCCCCAGTTCCTCATAAAATGTCCAATATTATTTTTAAGGTTAAACACATTAGGCGTATCCCTGGACTCCTGGACTTGCTCCTATTTTAACTAGGCTATTTCGAATTTCTTATAACACGGGTATTTTTCCAGACAGATGGAGAGCTGCCCGTGTCCAGCTTATTCCCAAGAAAGAATCTAAATCTCTTCCATCCAAGTGTAGACCTATTTCACTCCTCTCAATGCTTTGTAAAGTACTGCAATTAACTCGCAAATTCTTAGGTATTTAGAAAAACATAAAATTTTACATGACAGGCAATACGGATTTCGTCACAAGAGATCTACAGCAGATCATCTTTCCTTCGTTTCACACAACTGAAACAAGTCTCTTATGTTTCTAGGTGAGTCGCAGATCGTTGCTCTTAATATATCTAAAGCTTTCGACCAGGTCTGGCATGATGCTTTTCTCAACAAACTTTCCTCCTACGGTCTTTCAACTAAACTCTGCTCTTGGCTCTCCAGTTATCTTTCTAATCGACGTATAACAGTCATTGTTGATGGCCACTTTTACAGCTTTCACGAAATTAATGCTGGAGTGCCTCAGGGTTCATAAGTACCCCCAACTTTGTTTTTCTTCACATCAACGACTTTCTTTCTTCCACAACCAATCCCATTCATAGTTATGCTGACGATAGTATCCTTCACTCCAGTTTACAGGTTCTTAAACCAATGTCTCAACCCGACTTGGAAAACAAACGCAGGGCAATGCAGATATCTGTTTCATTGGGGAGCCAAAATTCTTGTTTAATTTAATGCATCCCAAACACAATCATATTCCTTGTCGTAAAAAAAATTATCAAACACTTACCCTTTGCTTATGAGTGGCCAGGTTTTGCAGAGCGAGAGCACATTCAATCTTTTGGGCGTCACATTTGAGAATAACCTTAACTGGCATAAACACATTGTATCTATAGCCACCGCGGCTTCAAAAAGCTTGGATTTTTTTTCCGACCCCAAAAGTATTTTTCTCCCTCCAATTTATACACTTTGTATGTGTCCAAAATTCGACCCTCTCTGAAATATTGTTCTTATATCTGAGGAATGGCATCCCCTACAACCCTCAGCATTCTTGATGCCATTCAAAGAAGAGCTGTTCATCTTATTAATGATCCTTTACTAACTCAAAAACTGTCTTGTTCATTGTCGAGCTTTGGGAGAACTTTCCATTTTGTTCGTTTTTTCATCCCTAAAGTTTCTAGACTGCGAAACCTACGGAGTTTTGTCCTTCACCCCCAAATCTTTAAGTTTTTAAGTCCCGTGATAACAAACTTCCTCTTACCCTGCTTAAGACACGTACGTTAGTATTTAGGCTTTCAGCCTTCGTGGATTGTCCAAAGATAATATGAAATAATTATCTTTATTTGGTTTATGTAAAAAAAAATAATAATAAAAGTTTCTAACGCCTAAACATAGGTTCAAGGGCTTCTATTCAAAATGATTTTTTAATATTCTAATCATAAATTAAGTTCTAAACAAGGCTGTCAGACCTGAACTGATCCCTTGGTCGCACCTAAAAATAATAGAAACTTTCTAATAAAAAATGGCAAAAACTTTTTACTAAAAATGACTAAGTATCTGACTTTGACATCACTTATCTTAACAGCTACCTTAGAATTTACCAGTTTAAAAGTAGCTTATTTTGTGTAAGATAATCTATTACTTACAAAATATATACCTATATATAAAGCTTAGCCAGAATTATTTTAAAAATTAAACCTTTTTTTATACAAAATGTAAATGGAATTGAGTCATTGTTTTTAACAGTTGGTAGAACCCATTAATAAAAGCCAAAATACCAATAATTGTTTATAGAAAAGATGTCAAACGAGGCAGTTATTTAATTAAAATAAAAGAAATAAAACTTTACTTAAAATCTGATAAACTTCGTGACAAAAAACATACATTTTTTTTACTTTTCATGCTGAATATACCGACAAAAAGTTTTTGTTACTTTTCTATAATTTTTTTAAATTATATTTAACTCAATATTAATTAAAATTAAATAAAAATTATTTTTGCTATTATAGAGGGTGTCCAGAAAGGTAAGGTCATTAATGATAGGGGTGATAGAGTAAGCCAAAATAATGTCAGTACTTTTTATAAACAAAGGTATATAGCAATTTGTTAGGATTTTAGTGACCTTTAGAATTTAAATAAAAGAAATAAAAATTTATTTATTAATTTTGAACCGTTGTTACAGTCCAATTATATTTGAGAAATCAAAATATCTCAAACTTGAGTATCTTACAAGCAAAACAGATAAAGTCCACTTTTCGATTTTGAGAAAAGGACAAAAACTGTGGTTGATTCAAATTGGGACTTTAAATTTAAAAACCATTTGAATAGTGTTTGGAAAAATGAGAAAATAATAAACGAAAACTACTCAACTTTGCCATTAAATCCCCAATATTTTTTTTTAATTTTTGAAAACGGGTTTTGTGGTTTCTGCTCTTAAAACCAGGACTTTATGATGAAACAACTTTTAGATATATTTTATTTATTAAAACATTTTTAAAACTGTAAGCTCTGGATCATCCACATAACGCGGTTTACAAGAAGCAAAAATGTCCACTTAATACTTATTATTGTTAACTGGAGCATTATCTTTAACAATAACTGAAAGAATAATGACAAAACATTCCTTTTGCTTTACAAAAAGATTTAAATTTTTCACTACTGTGGCAAAAAAACTCTTTTCCTTTTACATGAATCATCTCAGACAAATTTGTCAGGTTAAGCTTGGGGTGGTATTTCTTAGAAGCAAAATTCTATTACGGAATGGATTTAGGATATCTATTGTATTAGTAGATTTTTTCGGTCCATACCGACTTTTTGCCTTGAAAACTATCAACAAATATAGAAAAATCGATCAGCAATATTATGCCGCCGACAACCAACGGTTTTTCTCACCGTGTCCTTAATGCAAGCTTGTTATTCGTCGCGGCGAACTTATCTGTTTTGTCTTTTTGAGCGCGTAGGACTTTATCTGTTGTGCTTCCAAGCTAAAATTTGGTTGTCTAAAATGTATAGGACTTAAGGTGCTTTAGTTTTAGGGATCTGGCGATATAATAGATTACAGTTATTAAAATATATTTCACTAACCAACTCATTTTAGTCAAAAAGTGGATTTTATATTTTTTGCTTTTAAGTCCCTTACTTGTGCTTCTTTTTATAGGTAACGACTGTTCAGTAAGTAGAAATTTTACTGAAAAAGACATTTTTTTTATTTACCGTATGCATTAACACTCTGCTTTTACCATTTGATTTCTTTAAATTTTTACTACTTGATTCCTTCATAAACAAACTGACAAGCAAATTATTAAAAACAGTGTTTATGTTTTAATCTAACTGCAGCCATTTGTTTAACAGATAAAAACTCTTTAATGCTGAATGTAGTATTTAAAGAAAGGTATTAATACAGGAAGTTGCCTAAAAATTATGGTCAATGCTATATTTGTAATGAAATAATTCCTTTAAAACTTTTGACACCCCCTGTATATTAGCAACTTACACTTTGCCAAAAACATTTTAAGAGTAGTAATATAATATATATATATGTTTAAATAATACAGAATGAACCAACAAATTGCAAAAATCTTTTTACATTTTAAATTTAAACAATTTCGCATGGCTTTATTTACAAAACTAAAGAAATAATAGTAATAAATTAGTACGGTCTTGTAGAGTAAAAAATTTACATAAAAATTCCCATTATAAAGGGTTTACTAAAAATTTAAAGGTCATTTTTTTAAATTCAAATATAGAATTGACCATAATATTTTAAGTCAACCCTGTAGCAATACCTTTCTTTACATACTACATTAAATATAAAATAATTTTTATCGGGTAAACGAAAGGGTGAAGGTCGCTTCCTATTCTTTTTATTATTGATTTTGAATTTTTTATGCTTTTAATATGCAATTTTGTTAAAAACGGTACAAGATATTGTGACGTAGAATTTTGAAATATACATATAAGGCCACTTTACGTCACTGGGACATATGTACCATATGGAACTATCTTCTTGGGACAATGAGACCGGTGGACCATCAAAACTAACTTCGCATTTTTTTAAAAACTAGTTTAACTTATTTGACTATCCTAATTTAGTACGGGCATACCCCTCACTAGGGGTAGCCCGTACGGAGCTTAACTAGAACTTTAACTTTATACTTGACTTCAGTTTAACTACCTACTTCTCATCTAATCTTTCTATAACTTTTTTTCTCCTTCTTTAAATATTAAATTTTCCAGTGTTTGTTTTGCATTTCTACGCGACCCAGTTTGTTTAATGTTTTTATTTTATTACTATCAGAGTAACCTAGAAAATTATTTAATCTATACTTTTAAAACCTTGACACCTCACGTATATCTTTATTTAGCAAAATTCCCAATGTTGAGTAATCTAATTAAAATGTATACTTTTTATACTAGGTGTTCACAATATCGATTCAAATAAGTTTACCCTCTCTGATAATAAAATTAGATGGTCAAAGGAAAATGTGAAATTTGCCACCATTGTCAAAAAATACATCCCGTGAATGATGGAAAATTGTCACACCCTGTATAATCCTGATTTACTAAATACCCATTTATCTATGAAAAAAGCATTAGTACAAGATAATTTGGTCAAATAAATATCATTGATACAATAGCAACAGTTTAAAAGTTATATTTAAAATATTTTTTTTTCCAACTTTAAACTTCAATAACTTTTTTATATTACCAGTGCCAGATCAATGTCTATTTTCTACTGAAGCAAAGAGTAAATGTTGCGCTCTTTTAATCAGTGTTGCCACAGAAAATTGAATAGCACAAAAAATTTATCGTAATAAAAAACTTTGCGTCCCCCAACAATTTACTGCAAATGTTCTACTTTCTTTTAACCTTAAATTCGTGCTCTTCCCGATCTGGCCTCTAAAGCGGTTGCTTTATTCGGCACTGTATATGAAGGACTAACCAGACCCCTTATAAAAGAACTAGAATACCTACTATGTATCAAATCTGTAAAATAAAAGGGCGGATCATGCGTGCACCACTCACTAGTAACGTTATTTTTTTACTAGCAACTACTACTGTTGGTAACATTGTCACTTGTCACGCCAATATATTTTTTAATATGGCCGTCTTGTTTATTCGATCATCATTGGCCGGTTGCAGCACTCGAACCATGTTACCAACAGAAGTAAGTGACTGTTTCCAATATTGCGAAATAAAAGTCTCTAAACAATTGATATTCATTTCATCTTGGGTTTTTAAATTTCCCGTCATTACCGCTGTTTATTCACATGACATATATCAAAACAGATTTTCAGGTTGTAGAACATGCAGAAACGATCGCCAAAAAAATGGAAATTTTCCTTAATAAAAAAATCCGTAGCGAAATTTTTGCCGTTTACTGTATAAAGATCGATGTATCCCTCGACGACTCAACAATATTAAAAAAAACAAACCTTTACATTTTAAAAGACATTAGGTGCCTTCACTAATGGTAAAGTTAATTATAACTGTTGACTTTAGGCATAGCACATAATTTTAAGTAATATCGTAAAAAAATTAATTTATTTCTTGATGACTTATTTTTGGGACAAATTATATAAATGAATTTACAAAGAAAAAACTGCATCCAAAAATACAAATTGACGTGTCTCACCATTTAAAACAAAATAAATCTGTAAAATTTTAAATTTATGTGTTCCAATTTCCATGTCCTTCTCAATATCGATGGTAAATTTCTGTGAGAATTGTTAATTTTAGGTATTTGACATGCTACATAAAACATAGTTAGTATCTAATGCATATATAAAAAATGTAAGAAGAGAAAGCATTTTTATTTAGAAACATTAAGTTAAGGGTCTAAGCTTATTTGTTGGGTCACCCCGTATAGATGAATTTACTAGATGAAAACCCCAGCCAAAAGTACAATCGATGTGTTCAAGTGTTTTGGTAACATTAAAATATTTTTTTTACCGACGCGCCCTCTCTTTGACCAGAAAATGTTTTTTATGTTCATCAAAAGTAATAAAGCATCTTTATCACTATGGCTTCAAAACAAGTTTTTAGCCTACTTTAAAATATATTTTTAAAACTTTAAAACTAGCCTGATAATAACCTTTTTAAATGAAATCACATTAATTAAATTATGCGAAATATTACTTAAAAATACTGGCTGTAATATAAAGATAATCTTAATTTCTTAGCTTGGGGCGCCAAAATTGTAGCCGCCTCAGGAGCCATTCCTCATGCCCACCCCTATTACCAGCTATATTATCTCCGTATAAACTAGACTACTACAACCCCTAATTTTACACATAGATATCTTATAAATAGATGCTTTGTATTAAAACATTAAAAAGATAGCGTATCATCGCTCCAGAATGTAAATTAAACCCCGTTACCTTCAAACAATTGAAGTATTCCTTGAAGCTTTAGCGCGCCAGCGTGGATTCAAGACATCACAGCAAGCGACGCCTTCCGCTAGTCAGTTGTTTTGTCGTAACCGATAGAGAAGCTGCGTGGTTGCCACATTTCCAGCTTCACGCGATCGCGAGTTTTAAACTGTCAGATATTTGTCGCGAGGCAGATACTTTTGACTATTGGAAATCATTTGCTTTAAAGACAGTAACACTTGTTGGTGGTCTTAACATTAATTTAGAGGTAAATACAAAAATGTTGTTATTCCTACTAACATGTTTTTTTGATTTTAAACATTAATTTGTCTTTTAGGGTTTAAACTATTTATAAGGTTATTTTTTTTTTTTTTTTTGGTATTACCCATAATAGACCAAGTATCAGTTTTATATTATTGTTTATTTATTGCGTCATATTACCTAAATTTATAAAAACTATAACCTATTAAATTATTAATTTACTTTAAAATTTAATGATGAGTGTATATAAAATTTTATAACTTTTTTAACAAGTGCTCAAATGGTCACATTATTTTTCTATTGTCTGTAAAGGTGATTTTTCACATTTTTATATGGCCACTTTTCCCAGAAATTAAATATGGATTACTAGAGTGAAAAACGTGTTTTATGGCTTCCCAATGAGACACATAGCCATTCAAGGAAAAAGACTATGTAAATCAATACATAAACAATAAATCTGGTCAAAATAATCACTTTAATATTTATGCCTGTTAATGTTAACTTGCTACTTGCTTTAGCATTTAAAATAAGGTAATGACACGCAATATAAGGATTAATAAAGAATAGATTTTTGTAGGTCACGTTAAAAACACTATTTTTAACCGAGACAGTAGTAAAATTACCTAAAATAAAGAAAAATAAAACGTATGTGCAGAATACCCTTTAAATATATTTTCTTAAATTAAAAGAGACACAGGTGATACTATAAGCATAAATAAAAGAAAGAATTATAAACTCGAAACTAAACATTTTAGTTTTAAAATTTTCAAAAATAAGGTGCAAAAAAACAGTTTTTTGCAAATAAAGCAACGGCAAAGATTTCATCTTTTATATCATACACTTTCTCGAACAACCATTGTCTTTTTTCTCCTGAAAACGACGTTTCAAATGGTATCCATTTTAAACCATTTTTTAAGTGATAACTCTAAAGCCCAGATTATAAACTTACGAAGTTCGATTTGCGAGCGTGTTCTAATTGATCAAATTGTCGTTTGAAATTGACCAATTAGAGTACGTTCAATTCGCAAATCGCTTTTCATAAGTATATAGGGTGGTCCCTAAGTAATGGGCCAAAATTTAAGTGAAGGATTGTGACGTTAAAATATTTAGATTTAACGACCCTTAGTTAAAAGTTTTTCAAATTATTTCAATAATATTTTATACAATATGAATATTGTAATAAAACTTGGTGTTAAGGGATTTTTGACATGAGCTGTTTATATCTAATGTAAATTTTTACGTGTTAAGTAAAGGACGACACCTACACTTCTTTCAATTTCTCGAAAACATTCCAACTTTCTTGTTGTGTTGCTACTTTTAGGTAAACCACTAAATTTTCCTATATTATCTACACAAAAAGGTGTAGTTTGTAAGAATGACTGTGAGCCATGGTTTTCAAGATATTTGTGGGTATTTAAGTGGTTTAGAGCAACCAAAAAGTATATAAATAATTCGTTTATAATCAAGCAGTTGTAGTTTTGGCTAGTACGCTGTTTTTAAAGGCATTTTTGGGTTGCACTAATTAATAGTGGGTATCTAGAAAACGGTTGCCCAAAGGATTCTTACAAGGTTTACCTTTTTTGTGTAAATGGCATTGAAAAGTTCTTTATTTTACTGAATGGTACATACAGGAAAGCACAAAAAAGTTGCGACGTTATAAAGAAATTTAAGTAGTGTAGGTAGCGTCCTCTGGTTAGCACCTAAAAATTAACATCTGATATAAAAAGCTTATGTCAGAAAACCCCTCCATATCAAGTTTTATTACAACCGTATTAAATATATTATTTAAAACATTTTAATTTTTTTTTTGAATTTTAACACCATGTATAGTCTACATATTGCCCTGTGCGGTTTTAACGTATGGATGTTCCTAGAACATAACCTGTTAAGCATCGACGTTTTCTAAGTTCTTTTTCCATTATTTATTTTATGAGTATATTGGAACTTTCCAAATTGTTCTGGTAAAGATGCTAAAGAGTAACACGATGCATTACTTTACTGAAATGTGCTAGAGAAAACATTATTATTTTTAATCCTACAAAGCAGAAACCGTAAAAACACTCCTTAAAGATTATTATTGTATGCAAGAGAAATAAGCTATTTTCGTGAGATTAATATTATGACTAACGATTTATTTTTAGAAGGGTTTAAAAATGCTTTGACTTTTAAAAATAAAAGCCCTTATAGACAACCAAACAATATTTCAACCGGATTTAGGATACATACAAAGTTGGTAAAGTGGAAAAAATAATATGTAATGTCCAAAAGCCTATTTAACTGTTTGTTAAGTAAAGGGCCATTTATTAAGCGCTTCCATTTTTAAATTTAAATAAAACAATGTGTGTGTGAGATATCATCGAATGTGTTTATTAATTTTAAAATCTTATCGATGCCATTATGTATGGAAAATTACATTTTTCAAATGTCGGCCGCGGCTTCGCTGGGTGGCGCGCATCCGAACTCTCAAATTTTCCATTACTCTGGCGCATAAATCCGGCTGAAGTTGACCGACGGCATGGGTTATGTCAAATCTGAGAGCCGATGTTGTTAATGGTTTATTTGCATTGACCTGTGACTTAAGAAAACCCCACAAGAAAAAGTCTAACAGGATCAAATCGCACGATTTCGGTGGCCAGTTCACATCACCTTTAGGTGAAATGACCTTGTTCTCAAAACGCTCGTGCCGAATGTTCAATTTGGTATGAGCTGTGTGGCATGTATCGCAGTCCTGCTAAAACCACATATCATTGGTGTCCATATTACACAATGCAGGTCAAAAGCAGTTTGTGATTATCGACCAATAGCTCTCGCCCATGGCGATGAACGCGAAAACGACTTCTGTGGATTCTCCTGTACATTTTCGCGGACAGCGGCGGTGTTTTTGGCAGATCTTGAGTTTCATCAACAAATGGGTATTGCAACATTATTTACTGAACCAGTGGACTTAAATTAACCCACTATAACAGTCCTCTCAATATGGCGACGGTAAAATTGGCGAAGCGCGCTGAATGTTGATTTTGATAAAACAATTTTATTATTTGCACGTCCTGTTAAACGCTATATCTGCCCATGATGATTTGGCAAGATAGACCAAATAAATAACAGGCAATTCAATAGATGTCGCTTCAACAATGTAACTGCTATCAACTGTGAAAGTTCGAAAACTCTTATTGGAAGACCCTTTAGAACCTGGCCGCTCATATGTAAACAAAGAGTATTTGCTGCATAATGTTTTGTAAAAGCCAACATAATGGTGCTTTTAAAGAACAATATATTTACAAGATGTTCTAGGCTCTAATTTAATAAAAATTTAGGTTTATGCAAACTGATACATATACACTTCTCCAAAAAAACCCCTAAATAACTTTTTGGGTTCTTTACCGATTTTAATTACCTTTTGGTCCAGTTGTAGCTTCTTTTATTCAGATTATTATTTTTATGGGAATTGTGATTTAATTTTTTTTTAATTTAGTGTTATACAGGGAAAGAGAAATTTTGCATTTTTACCCAAATTTTCGAACACCCTGTGGAATAATTTCAAAGTTTTACCTTTTCTTAACATTGCCTTATTTATTTATATCAGTGTCTCTATTCCAAAAAAAATACAAATTTTTAAAGAATACAATGCAATTTAATTATGTTGGTCGTAATACACGTTATCTTACGAACATATTGAAGAAACTTAAGGTTTGGATGGTCATATTTTGAAAACATAAGATAACTATGACAAATGTGGTAATTTTTAAAGGTTTTAAAAAGATCTTTTTACAGGTGATTTATTACACAGGATGTTTTTTTCATAATTATACTTTTTGTCGTACCCTGTATATCTTAAGAGATAACTGAAATCTGATAACTGTTTTAGTAACTACGAATTTAACTAAAAGAAAACAGAATTTAAATTATTTTTATCATCTAAAATAAAAATTTTAAGGAAGTTTTAAAATTATAACTTGACACCGGACACAAAAATTTATTGTTATTTAAAAATTTGTGTCTCATTTTGAATAGTGCTACGGATATAAATAAAAGACAAAATGTTAAGAAAAGATAGGGCCTTAAAATTAAATAGACTGGTAAAAAATTGTGACGTTAAATTGAATTAACATTCCACAGGCTATTCAAAATTTTGGGTCAAAATCAAACATTTGGTTCTTTCGTGTATAACAACTAATCCTATAAGACTTTAGTAGAGAGTGGGACGCTTGCGCGCGCAGATCTCTTGGGACGCTTGCGCGCGCAGACTGAAGTTAGCTACAGTGCTTAGCGCCCAAGTTCGGCAACCCGCCTACCAAGTTAGGCACTCCACCTAGCGTCGAGGCAACGTGGCTAGACAGCTCTAGTTAGGTAACCCGCTTAGCTACAGGTTGTCTGCAAAAACGTGTGTACTTGTGAAAATTGCTAAGATAGGAATGACGTCATAGGATCTCAGCCCGTCTAGACCCTGCCGTGCTGAGGGCTAGGGGGATAGACGTGATAACCCCCATAGCGAGATCTTTCGAAATCTTCGTGATTTCGTGTGGCATATAATGTATATAATACCGGCCCTAGAGGCTCCCGAGATTTTGGATTCGACAGAATCCAAAATGCCTTGGGAGGAGGGGCCATAACTCTCTACGACAAAATATCAAGAGTCACATAATAACAATACTACGACCACCCCTATTATAACACTGCTTACACTTAATATAGGAGGGGGAATACTAATCTAATTAAAGAAACAATAAGAATAATACAGAAACAACATTATTTATTACAAATTAAAACAAAAAGACAGTTTAGGTATACATAATTCATTATAAAGTCATAAAAATAACAACTAAAATATAATTACTTGCTGTTGTGCCAGAGGTGATGAAGGCGTTAGAAAAAGACAACAAGCTAATGAAAAACGAAGAGAATTTTACAAAACAGAAAAAGGACTTTCCATCAGGAAAATGTACAAAGAAAAACAAATTGAATAGCAACGAATAATTAAACAACTGTTAGAGTTAGGACTAAATAAAAAATATCCTCATTTTAACTCAATTCTCCTGTATATTTTTATTCAGTATATATTTACTTGTTCAAAACCTATTTTATATTTTAGAGTTAATTTTGAACCTTTATTATTTAGATTTAGGGTAGTGCCAATTTGCATAACAGCTTGACGACCAAGTGATACCTCTTATCAATTTCTAATATTATATTGATACAAATAACCTAATAGCCTATTAATATTTTAGAATACCTATACATAACAAGTTTATATGAAAACTCAAGCAATGTACTCACCCTGTATATTAAATTTCCGATAGATTTTTGTTACAAATAAATCACAAGATAATACTTACCTGTCTAGATCTGAGTCGTTCACTGCAACAGCTCCTGGAAACCAACCTGTTTAAGGAAACCACTCACAAAAACCGGCTCTGTTTTAGAAAACCGCTAAGGAAACCGACCCGTTTAAAAACCGCCTCTGTTTTAGAAACCGCTAAGAAAATCGCCTCTGTTTTAGAAACCGCTATCGTTTTATGAAACCGCCTCTGTTTTAGAAACCACCCTGTTTAAAACCGCTCTGTTCGGAACTGCCCTGTTTAAAACCGATACCTGTTTTAAATACCGCTTACAAAAACCGCCTCTGTTTGGAGAACCGTTCGACGAACGACCTTGTTAAACAGCTGTAGACGACATCGAAGACTTGGTAAGTGACCTATTTTTATATAATAAATAATAATTTATGTCATTTACCATTTGCGTTAGTATTGATAGCGTCTGTTATCTAAAAATTTTGTCGATATTTTTAATATTAAACCAACAAGTCATCATAACCTTAAACTGCCTTCTAGGTTATGTAGTAATATGTTTTTGCGCATGCGTTAATTTCCCCGCCGTTATAGACCTTCGAACGTCCTTATTAGGGATTTTAGAGCTGAGGAGCGAAGTGGTAATCCCTGCTTGCAAACCAGGTAGCTGAGAACCGGCTCAGTTTGAAAGTGCCTATATGGTGTGTTTTTAACCTAAGTCTCACCGCTTATATTTTTATTAATTTATTTATTTCACCTTCACCATTTTGTCAATAATTAATTTTACAATAACGCGTTGCGCAAGATTCCTAAATAATTGCTGACGTCAGAGATTTTGAGATAATAAGCTCCTCCGGAGGATGGGGTTATGTTAACAATTATATGTAACAGTGAGGTTTATGTTGACAATTAAACGCATAAACGTAAATGTATAAGCTAACTGCTGATTAAATATACCACCACCACCACCTACTTCACATTGTTTAACAGTTCGATTTTAATAGCTCTTGTGGCGACATGGTTTATTTCCCCAGCTCGAAGTCCGATGGTGAATGCGCAAGGCAGTAGCAGTTGGATGGTTAATATGATGTATCACAAGATTCCTAAAGTTCTGGTTAGTGACGTCAGAGAGAAGTTGACAAGTGACAGGTGACAGATATGACAAGTGACAGGTGACAGATGACATTTTACAGATGATGCTGTTGGTGTTGGCGCGAAATTTCGATATTTCCAAATTTCGAAAAGGCCCCCAGCGCGCTAGCACGTTAATGTGCCCTGGGGCCCCATGCTTAGGGGCGCAGCCCTAAGTGTTGGGTCCCCGTCCAAATTTCTAGGTTATGTGACAGACGCATGCGCAGTACCTAACTATGGAGTTGCACAAGATTCCTAATTGTCAGGCGTCGGCGGCGTCGTCTGTGACGTCGACGGCGTCTGAGCGCGCGCAAGCGCCGCCCGAGATGAGCGCGCGCAAGATTCCTGATGTCCGGCGTCGTGACGTCAGGCGTCGGCGGCGTCTGTCGGTCCCAAGTTACCGTGTTACCTACTGACATTTTGTAATATTTATAATAAATAATTATCTTCATGAAAAGAGCTATAATTAGAATAAAATACAATTAAAATCGGTTAAAAAACCAAAAAGGTATTTAAAATTGAGTTTAAGAAAATTATATTCTGCCCCTTGATTTCATATCAAGCTTGAAGACTAGGTTAAATTAAATATTTGATTTAAAGGTAAAATTATCTTTAAAATTATGAATAAAAATAGTGATAATAAAAAACGATTAATGTTGTAAAAAGAAATAAAGTGGTTTTTAAATTGTACGCTAGGGTATTTTTGTATATATTCAAACCTAAACTCGTTTGTTTTGGTTATTAAACACTGTAGACCCTGTGGTTTTATTTTATGACCTACAAATTATTTATATTGTGGTATTTGTTTTATTTTAAAATGTGTTCTTTTTTTCAAAAATAATCTACATACTACCCTATACAAGGTGTTAACAAATATATTAAAAAGTTGTTATATAGCAGTTTTTGACATAGACTATTTAAATCCGATAGTATTTTTGTAGACTAGAGGGCGCTTACTAAACTGCATTGAATTTCTTTAAAAGTCGTCTTTTTTTGTGCAATTATGTATGTAGCATTTATGCAAACCATTCATTCTACACAAAACGACATACTTTGTGAAAATCGCCTTAAGTAATTTTTAAGATATTTGCTTTTACGTTGTTTATTGCAACTCAAAAATAACTCTAATTACAGCATATTATCTAGCGGCACGTTATTTACCAACGATAAAATGTATTTTTTTATATAATTTTGGTTTTACCTAAACGAAAATATCTCAAAAACTGTTGCTCCAAAAACAATTTACAAAGAGTTTTTTTTTGTGTAGAAAGCATAGAAAAGTTAACTGGTTTACTTGGTTTATACAGGATGTCACATAAAAGTTGCGACGTTCTAGAACAGGGGTGGCCAACCGTTCGATCGCGACTATAAATCGAGTCGATCATAGCAAGGTCAAAAATATAAATACCTAGACAGGGTTGGCCAACCCGTCGATCGCGATCAACCGGTCGACCGCGACAATTAGTCCAGTCGATCGTAGCAAGGTCAAAAATCTAAATACCTAAAACCAGGGCCGTGCCTACCGGGTGGTGCACCAGGGCGCAACGCTGCAGGGGCGAAAAAATGGGTAAATGAAAGGCGGAAAAAGGGCTGGCGGTAGTTACGAATGATTGTGGTTTTAAAAAAATGAGGTAGGGACCTTTTTTTGCTCTTTAAAAGTACTATAGAAGGAGTGGGGACACTGTTAAAAAGTACAAAGTCGGGATGAGGACCTTTTTTTTTGCTCTTTTTTAAACTTAAAAAATAATTGTTCGGGTAGGGAAGGCAAATAACTTTTCAATCGCTGAAATATGAAATTGGTGTAGATCGCACTGGGTTCACTGGGTTTCGTCACTGAAAAGTCGATCTTGGGCCTAAACAAGTTGGCCACCCCTGTTCTAGAAGAATTGCAAAGTAGTGTATATTCTAGTTTATACGTCATTAACAAATTCTGACTTTGTATTGTATATGTTACGGTAAATGTGGATAGTGCGGTTATTATGTAATGTACAATGACTGGGAACTATGTATAATTACCAGTGCTTGTGGTAAAGGTTGTAAAAACTTTGAGTTAATCACATTTACCGGCAATTATATAAAATTACCATACCCCTTTAGTAAAGGTAGTAAATAATGAAATCAAACATCGGAATCAATTGCAAAAACCGGGAAATAAATAGGGGTTCTGTCAATTAAAGGCGTTGCTAACTAAAACTAACCTGACCGTGACGTTGACAGGTTGAATTTTATTTAAAAAATCCACTACATATATAGAACTCCAAGTAAAAACGACACGTAACGAGGTCTAGAAGCTAATACGTGCGCGGCTGCAAGTATTACCCTTCCCGCGCCCCGCCCGCGCCTTTCTCTCTCCATTCCAAAGCTTATGTCAACATTTACCACAGTCACGCCGAAGTTTTATATAATTACCGGTAAATGTGGATAATTCACTATATTTACCATGTGCGTTGGTAATTATCTATAATAACCGTAAATTATAGATAATTACCGATTGCTTACATTTACCGTGACATATACATCAACAATGTACGTCTATACGTCAATTATTGTTATTTTTGAGATATCAAAAGTATGCTAATATACTCATTAAGGATTGAAAGTGAAGCAAGAAAATATTATTTTTGTTAAAATTATTATTAAATAATTGTGTCACTGTCAGAGTGACAAATTTTTTAACATGTAATTAATAAGCTTCCATTGTAAGAACTGGCAATAGGTTAGTAAGCTGTTTAGTTTATTTTGGATACATATTTACATACTTAATCGAAAAACCGCCCATAATTAATATATTGCTGTTTTTGTGTGCAATTAAGCAAATATATGTCTAAAATAAACTAAATTGCTGACATACCTATTAGTCGTTATTACAATGAAAGGTAAGTATTCACGTGTTATTATATTATTTGTTACTTTGACAGTGACAGAGTTATTTAAAAATAATTAGAATCAAAATATTATTGTGTGTTATACATTTTTAATGAAGATTTTAATACTTAAACCTACTTTACAACGAAAATTATGTTTTTGAGACACTTTGTATATTTACTAGTATGGTCAATAAAAGAGTGTATCTAAATAAAACATTTTTATTTTTGGTTTATTTTTGTATCTTGTACACAAGTTATTTCGTGTATAAACAGAGTTGGACACCCTGTATATGTTTTACTTTGACACCCTATCTCTCTCCTATTAAGAACTTTTAAACATGAGTATATTTGGTTAAACCTAAGTATTAATAATTATTAAACACCTTGTTTGTAAAATAAAACAAAGAAGCAATTTTTGGAAAAAAAACCGTTAAAATAAAATTTGTTAATTAGCTCATCATGCGCTTGACAATTGAGAAAATAAAAGAAACTTATTGCAGTTGTACAAAGAAAAAGAAAAAATATATTTTTCTTATTAAAATTAAAATTTAGTTCTTGGGTTTTTTTGTTTATTTACTTTTTCGGATACTTTTGAAAATACTATACATTATTAAACTTTCTAAACAACATATTATTAAGCATATAACATAAATTAATGCATTACTAGCCTTTCTAATATTAAAATGTGGAGCTTTTATAATAATTTCGTATAACTTAATATAAAGATATATAAAAATAAATTTGTTAAAATGGAAAACAAAATCTGTTTTTTATTTAAATTTTGTTTTATTTATGTTGTGCTAAGTAAAATACTGTAAGCCTTTTAGAAAATCTGTGCCCATTGTTGTAAAGTTGTAAAACTTTTAAAACATATTTCTTAAGCCTAAATAAATCCTATTATTATTTTTTATATTTTCTTAGTAAATAGTAATTTTTATCTTAAAAAATAATATGTATGTAGTACATTAAACTAGATGCTTTAAATCCTTTTTAAAAAAGGGTTCATTAATTTTAATTAGAAATACTTTTTCAGGAGAAGACGTAGTGTGTGGGCGAATAAATTAGATCTTTTAATGACCAAAGTAAATTTAGGCATAAGTTCCTTACGGCTATAACTTTTAATGTATAATGCATAAAAATTAATAAATAAGTCATTACAAAAAAGTTTTATCTTAATACATGTCCCAAATAAAACAATTTACATAGTATCACCCTTTTAAAAAGTAAATGTTGACAAAAGGACAAATAAATAAAAACTTGTTAAATATTTTAAAACTTTTTCTAATAGAATTGGATAAAATAATTTATAGTTTTGCTCTAGATTTTAAGCTTAATTAAAAACATCACTTTTAAACCTTTACTTTATAAAAGTTTTTAAGCAATTGTAGCAATGTATTTTAGCGAGACATTTCTTTGTTTTTATTTGTTTTATTGTGTAAATTCCTTTTTTAAGAAATAAATTATACCATATTGTGACGTATAATTTTTAAATTTATAAGGGCCCCACTAACGTCACTGGAGCAAATATACCATATGGAATTATCTTCATAAGACCGGTGGACAAAAAAACTATTATTTTTATTTCACTATTAAATAAGACTACAGGAACTATTTGCCAACTAAATTTAGTACGCACATACCCCCCACTAGGGGTAGGCCGTACAGGGGCTTAACTAAAACTTTAACTTTTTTACTTGACTTCACTTGTACTACCTACTTCTTATCTAATATTTCTCTAATTTCTTCCTTCCCCATTATATATTATATATACAAAGTTATACTTAGTATTTTGGTGACTTAGCACGTTGTTGACCCTGAATAAAATAAGAAGACCTAGACTCTGTTATTGTTTATTAACAAAAAACCTTGAACTATATTTTTGATTATTTGTTTTAAAAGTTTGGATGTAATTTCTTTAATGCCGAAATAATTAAATAAATATTAAAATTAATAAAACCCATATACCCTCCATTCAGGGTGTTCACATATGCCGCCTCCCTGAAAGCGTTGGACCCACAACGCTATTAGAAATCAAGCAAATTTACATTAAAATCTTTAAAAATTTAGAAATCTTATCGAAAACGATAGTTCCATATGACGTACAAATATTTAAAATCCTACCAATATTTTACCTATTTTTTACATTAGCTAATTAAACCCTAATTAAACCTAATAATTTTATAGAGAATAAGTGATCAAATTGTTGTTATATGATATTGTTATTAGTTATTAAGTTTTCTATGTACTATACGAAAACAGCTGACTAGGCAACGGAAAGTTAGTGTTATTTAAAACTGTCTAGTTCTGTAATTATAAAAGTAAACTTCACCTTGTCGCATCGCCGAACCATTAAGAAAAGATATTTCATTATATATTTAATATATCAGTGGGAAAAAAAATGTTCTTAATCTACTTTTAATTTGGCGACTTCTCTCTAATAATTCAAAATATTTAATTACTTGCAAAAAGAAATTATGTACTTGCAAAAAACAAAAGTAAAAAACTTTAAGATTATACTTACAAATTTACTAAATATTCTACGTTTTCTAATACTAACATTGTTAAAATTTTCTGCGTCCCCCTGGCCTGTCTGGTCATTTTCTTGATTGAACGTTCCATTGGCCATTTGTCCTGTACTTCTTCTCCACGTACCACTGTCTGCCTTTCACTCCCATTTTCTTCTTCCTCATCAGGTTACTGCAGCCGCGTGCCAATTTACCCATATTGTAAGCTTTCTTAGAGCCGCCTAACTGTCTTGTACCCCACCATTCAAGACCAGAACTTTAGAGCTCTTCCCCATACTAGATCTGCGCCTTTCAGTGCTAATGCAGCCTCATGCTGCTTCTAAACTCCGTCTTCACGACGTAAAACAATTACTTCAACGTAAATAACTATTTTTCCATATTCTTCTTCATCAACTCTGACAAAACAACAATTTCAACGCAAATAACTATTTTTCTATATTCTTCTTCATCAACTCTGGCTAACCCCATTTAGCCATATTTCAAAAAACTGAAGATACACCTTATCCTCATTTTGTTGTAGCTACGCTGCTAGCTCTTTGCAGCTACGCTACGCAACACATTTCTTCCCCTTTTTTTTTTACTTAACACACACTTCTTCTTTGGGGAATGGGACGCCTTTACCATATATATATATATATATATATATATATATGGCATTTTCTTCCTCAAAGGCACTCAAAGGGCATACCATGGGCGATGTTTCATATCGCTTCACCTAGGGCACTGGAACTGGGGCGGGCACAGCTTACCATAACCGACGGTTCACAAAGGTCACTGGGTACGGGGGCGCCTCCACCATATGTGACGTATAATTTATAAGAGCCACTAACGTGACTGAAGCAAATATACCATATGAAACTATCTTCATAAGACCTTTTATAATACGGATTTCTCGTAAACGCAACTATTAGTTTACTGCGAGAAATCTTAAGATCCGAACAATGCTACGAGTCATTGTGAATATAAATGTGGGTTATTTTTGATAGAGTGTCATTGTACACGAAATAATATTTTCTAGTCAAATAAATAAAAATATACAGGGTGTCCTATTTACCCTAGGAAAGTTAGGGTAATTTCTGTCTAAACCGGAAGTAACAAAAAAAAATTGAATTCATGAAATAGTGCACATTTAGCTAAAATATTTATATTATTTAACAAAATGTAAAAGTTAGGGGCTAGAGACACCGCGTATTTCAGGTTTATTTTCTCGAAAAGTACTAAACCGTATTACCATTTAAAATTTTTGAAGTTGGTGTTGGTGTTGATGGAAAGAGATGACCCTGGAAAAGTAAATTTTGACACAAAAATGTGTCCCACTAAAGATTACCATTGACGTGTTAAGGATTTTTATATAAGTGTACAAATACTAAAATTATGGTGGGTGAGTTTTTAAATAAAATGCACTGTATAATGATAAATCAACTGGTAAAAAATGATCTTTTTAAAATATAAAACTGTTTTGCATTTGAAAAAATATTTTTACTAGTTATTTATGTATGCATGTCTGCCATGAAAACATTTCAAAATATTATGCTGTTTTATATCGAAATATTTCAATAGAATTTGACCATCATAAAAGTTCAAATTATGAAAACGTTTGATACATTATTTAATTTTGTTATTAATATAAAAAGTAAATATTTGATAAATTACATTTAATTTACGCCTGTAATAAATATTTAATTTATAATTTTTTTATTAAATTTTTTAAACGATTAAATATACATTTTTAATAACTTTATTATGGTAGGAGAGCCCAAGAGGGAATTTTGGAAAGATTAATATACCGTAGGATACCTTGTACCCGGTTAAGTACCTTCACCAAATATGAGCTTCGTATACAGGGCCGATCATAAAAACAAAATGTATATCCATCAGAAATTGTTGAGCGCGTCAGACTAAGATAGGGTAAGCTAATTACATGATAAACAGTGTATATTCCACTAATCTGACAATACAAAAGTAACGTTATGGAAACAAAAAAAACGGTAGTTTAAAATTTTCGAGGGTTGCTATTTTTTTTTATTTTAAAGAAAATAATTCAGGAATAACAAAAAAAATATAATTTGATTCGACCCAGGCGACTTCCACAAGCCGAAACAATAATAGTAAATTTTTACATTTTTTAAAGTCTGTAGCCACTTTTCCCACCGATGAAAAGGTATACATTATATAACATTTTTATTTCTTATCATTTAAGCTTTGCAACCCAATAGGGTCTCTGCTCGAGTAAGTCCCCATTTAGCATTGTGGGCTCGCTCTACTATTAGGTAGTCCGTTACTTTTTGATGGTACATTTTAAATTAAAATTAAAAAAGTTAACAGAAGAAGGCAATGTTGTTTGTTTCACTTTTAATTAATTATATTTTGAATGTACTCAGAAGTGGTTCTGTTTTTTTTGTTGGGTTGTTTATAAAAACAAAATTATATAATTAAAGTTAAATTTGTTAATTTTCATGTTTCCTTATTAGGTCCTAGACATAATTATGCAAAAATAGGAATTTGCACTAAAAGCAAACAATAATTTAACTACACACTTTAAACAATTTAACTAAATAAATTTAAAGTTAATACAAATTATGTTTTATTTTGTAAGAAATATTTGTTAAGAACGTACCTCAGGACGCCAATGGACATGGACATAAAAATTAATGTAGGTTGGGGCTAAATATGTCTCTCCCTGCTACTACTGGCACTGCACAATTTAAACGGTAAAAATACATTTAGGTTTGACACTTTGTATTATAAAAACAATTAATTTTTGTGATCTCTGTTCATATAAACTTTATTTTATACATTTTTGTGTAAAATTACGCTTTAAAATATACTGTATTGGTTTTTCTTATTGTACCCATTAATTAAATAAGACTTTTAAGATTAATTTAAAGGCATGGTCATTAAAATATTGTAATATTTAATTTTTATTTTAATTACCTGTCCTTTGCTATAAAGTAAAATATTACAGTTGATACAGCCCACAAACTATATTGCCAATATTAAATTTACTTTTGTGCTTTTCTTAATTATTTTTTACAATATATGGACCATAAAAATACTTTATTTCTAATTCTAAAAGGCGCACGTAAAAGAACGAATGGTAGACATACGTATTTTAAAACCGTATATCTTCTATTTTATTTATTAGGTATAAGACATTTGAATCGATCCCTGCATATTTAGTAAAACCTAACATACACCAAATTTAGCTTGTACATTTTGTACATTGTACATATTTTCCTATATTATTGATATCTTTTTTAAGGTGTTATTTAAAATACCTATATAATAAATACAGAGTGTTTGAAATAATTAAACGATTTAATTGTTACCCAAATATTAGGGACTTTTCATTTTAAAAAGTCCACATTTTATGCTCCTTTCAAAATCTTTTTTATTTTATTTTAAGTGACACCTTTAAATATTGTAATTAAGTAATGTGTGGCATTGTGAAATATCAATTAACTTGACCACACTGCACGAAAATTACTTTAGCATTTATTTTACTCAAAAAAAGTTTATAAGTAATTACTTATGCTATATATGCAAAAAAAAGTTAAAAAGTATTTTCTTATATGCGGTTTTAATTAATAGTAGAGATATCAACTAACTGAATAATACTTCGGTCTTGAGGCAGAACAGTTTATTTAATCGACTTTTTCGTTTTTTAGGAGCTAATTATTGTAATTAAAAATGAGGTAAAACTTGAAAATGAAATATACTTTTTATAAAAAAAAGTAAAAACATTTAATCTGTACTGTACAAGCAAAAGCAGGACTTATGTTTTTAACTGTCGAAAAGGAAGTTTTCTCAATATATTTTTACGACAGTAAGAAATTATTTTCCTTTATTTTCTTATATCTAACTTCGCTGACCCCGGTAATACTCGATACGATTCACTCAAAGGATGCTTTCCAGTACGGTTTTAACGGTTAGATTATATCCCGCCGTTGAACGGCAATATGGTTTTTTAAGATACTCTTGTTTTTGTGTAGGTACTAAGACCTATGAGGAAGGCGAAACGCGTCACTGGAGAAGGTTCCGGTGTTTGACATGACAGGCAGAAGCTATTCTTTTATCTGTCGAAAAAGGATATTTTTTTTATATACAGGGTGTCCATGAAAATGTGGGAAATCTCTCTCACACTGTATGGAACAGATGAAAATAACACGACAAGTTCCTATAAAATTTTTCCGTTTAAGCCCCTCCTGCGGAGATATGATCCCCTAAAGGGGGCAGCTAGAAATCGATTTTTCGTGAATAACTTTTAAAGCGCTCTGTATAATTTGATAATATTTTAGTACGATGCATACTAGTAAAGACCTCTTAAAATAGTGCCCTTGAAACTTATGTCGCTTCTTTAGTTTGCCAGGGACGGACTAGTTTTCGCACATTATTGATAATATTTTTTACGCCCTGTATGGTGAAGACACAAAAAATATGTTTTTGGGTGGTTTAAACCTTTTGCTAAAAAAAGGTACTTTTGTTTGACATCGATAAAATGAGCCGTTTTCGAGTAAAAAATTATTTTAACAATAAGAGTTTATTTTTGTTTAATAATACAATATTTTATTTTCGATGTAATTTGTAATTTTTGATTCAGTATTGAAGTCCTCTCGTAGCAGGTCAGGAATTTGTTGCAAATGTTGTTAAAATAATTTTTACTCGAAAACGGCTCATTTTATCGATGTCAAACAAGAGTACCTTTTTTTAGCAAAAGGTTTAAACTACCCAAAAACATATTTTTGTGTCTTCACCATACAGGGCGTAAAAAATATTATCAATAATGTGCGAAAACTAGTCCGTCCCTGGCAAACTAAAGAAGCGACATAAGTTTCAAGGGCACTATTTTAAGAGGTCTTTACTAGTATGCATCGTACTAAAATATTATCAAATTATACAGAGCGCTTTAAAAGTTATTCACGAAAAATCGATTTCTAGCTGCCCCCTTTAGGGGATCATATCTCCGCAGGGAGGGCTTAAACGGAAAAATTTTATAGGAACTTGTCGTGTTATTTTCATCTGTTCCATACGTGTGCAAGAGATTTCCCACATTTTCCCGGACACCCTGTATACCAAACACTGGCGACATTGGATGTCTTTGATATCAAATTTTTTGTTTTACATTATCAAATTTATTCAAGGTAAACTTGGTACAACCTAATTGACAAGCAGTTTGATAAGTGTCAAACCAGCTTTATAGAGAAAAATAACATTAAAATTTATATTTAGACATGTTTTGTAGTACATTATTTTTAAGCGTAGATTACGGTTTTTTAACAGGAAATAGGTTTCTGTGTTTAATATGAAATAGGCATTTTTACTGCAAAAAATTACTTTTTTCTTCCGAGACGAGAAACAAATAACCACCTGTGTTGACAGGAACTAAAATGAGACTTTTATCAAAAACTGTGGGAAAAAGTAAGTTCTTTTTCCCGGACATACGTTAACGTTAATAAAGTTAGAAAATAAATTTTAGGACATGTTATTATACAGAAGTTACTTAACCTTTATATCAAAGGTTAATAAAACATTTTGTAATTTTATAATATTTAAAAGAACTACTACCGAGAAAATGGTTTTTAATTCATTTACGCGAAAACCGTGCATCAAATGAAAAAAATCAGAAGATCAAATTTATGTCAAACTAAATGGGGTTTTTAAAAATAATTTTTATTTTAGGATTAAGCATTGGTGTATCATTTTTTACTTAAAAATAATTACCCTAAATCAGTCATGAATGACAGTGGTAAAAACTATTTTTTCTTGAATGCCAAAAAATGTCTTTTGGTGTACAGGACGCGTCAAGATTTTTTTTTAATATCTAAATTGGTATAAAAGTTATTGTAAAAAAACATTTTTTTTTCTTCTTAACACCCTGTAGTTTAGAAATTAAGACGTTTAGGGCATATTTTATATAAAGTTATTTTTTTAATTGACTGGAAAATTGAATTTTCCACTCAATTTTTTAAGCGGAAAATGCTATTTTACAGGACTAATTTACTTTCCGGTCCCTAGTTTACTTTCCGGTCTCTCATTTACTTTCCGGTCCCTGATATCAAAAATCCTGTTAGCCATGACAAAAATTGTCAGAGTTCAATTGTTACTATTTGACAGTTCAAGATATTGTAAAGTAAAGAAAGCATCATTTTGCCAAAATGGAGTCAGACATGGAAAATCCAGATGAAATAATTGAAGCAGCCTTGCCTTATTGTCGTTTAAATATAACACTAAAAATTTACACAGTTTTTTTTTCCGGTCAATTAAAAAAAATTATGTACGATACTCGACCGGAAATAATTTTACGGGTCTCCTCAAAACTACAGGACTCGCCTACGGCTCGCCCTGTAAATGTTTTTCGTCGACCCGTAAAATACCATTTTCCGGTCTAGTAACGTAAATAGCTATTTCATATTTTTTTATTGTAGAATCAGCTCTTAAAGTTTGTCGGATAAATTGTGAAACACCCTATATAAAAACATACAGAAACGCCAAGTTATATGAAAATAATTTTAACGTACATATATTGATTAGGCACCGCATTTACACAGACATGCAAAATCTAATAAACCTGTATTTCCGGAAAATAAAGGAAAAATATGCCAGGACCAGAGCCGGAAAGGCTGGAAATGGAATTTCTCGCTACACCTACATCTACATGCATTAAACCATTATGTTTTCCAAAGAATTTTTGGTCGCTAAATTTTTATCTTTTACTTGGAATTTTATTTAAAATCTCTACAGTAGGGAGGTAATTTGTTATTATATTTTATTTTGTATTTAAATTGGTGTCAAGAATTTAAAAAGAGTTACAGGTTTGTTTCTTTTTTTTTATTGTAAATTAGTAAATTAAGTTGTTTAAAAATACATATTAATTAAACTTTCTAATACAATAAATATACAACGTATCCATACCTGCCACCATCATGCATTTATGATTTAATGTATTTATAGTATATTACATATCATACACGAGTGTAAGAAAGTCATTTTCACACGAGTACTGTACACTATTTTTCCTACGACCACAAATTATTCACCAAAAAAAATTAAAGTTTGCCTTTACAGAAAAATAAAAAACAATTGAGAACTTTGCAACACTAGGGTGATATTTACTTTGCAACACTAGTGTGATATGTACTTTTCGTCACTGCTATATTATACTGTTTTGACAATATTTTTACATCGAAAATCACCTACCTAGAAGCATTATATAACTTTTATCATTTTGGAATTTAAAAAGGCCCTCACTTAATAAAAATTGTATGGTTTGGTTAGGTAATAACGGTAATAGTTTAATACGGTTTTCTGCTATTTTAAGGGTTTTTTTTTAATTATTGATACTTATTCCGTTTTTTTAAAATATCAGTAAACAAACTTACGGGACCGGGGACTGAAAAGGGCTGCTGGGTGGGGTAAAATTGGTAAAACGAGTTAATGAAACTGAACATCACATGTAAAATTAAGTAAAAATTACATTTTTTCCTCATATTTCTGAGAAAGAATATAAAATATATGAAAATTGTAAATGCATTACCTAAAGTTTTAAAAGTAAGAAAAAAACGACTACTAAACGTCAGTTATACCATGCAAATTATGGAAAGCATTTGACAACGTCGGAAGGGTCTGATTCTATTTATGAATGGATAAAGAAAGTGGATTCATAAAGTGTGTATTAGCCTCAGGTTTAATTAAGCGATAAAAAAAAGATTTAACTAGTTGTTTGAGTACACGAAGACAGAAAGAAAGGAATTTGAACTATAGGAGTTTTTCTCTAGCGCTTTAGGTCGAACGGTCAAGCGGTAAGGCTGCCTCCATAAAGTTCGTGCTCAAAGGTAGAAGGAAGATTTTTAATTTGATCTACTTACCTGACAACACTGTGCCACTGAGCGAGCAGTCAGTAAAAGTTGTTTTTTGTGGTTATGTCTATTTTTGTTTATGTTTTTATTTTTTCGGAAATTTTATTATTACTCTTTTTAATATTAGCTTATACTGTGTAACTTAACATTAATAAGATGATTTTCGCTAATTTGGGTTCTACTGTTTAAGGTAAGTAAAAGTTTTTTTTACTGTCACTAACAATAAATATGTCACTTGCAAAACCAATAGCAGTTTTTAGAATGACATCATACTTTGCAATACTAGTGCTGTAAAGTACTTTGCAACACTAGTGTGATATAACGCATTTTCTATGCATGAAACTAGGATGCTATTTGCTATGTTGACAAGTGGCCGTAGGAAAAATATATTTAATTATTGTTTGCACTAAAATTCTTAAATGCAAATACCTCGGAGACGGTTATTCGGAGCTGTTTTTACAGAGTATTTCCTTTAGATATAGAAAAGTTTACTATTTAAAATGAAATAAAATAAAATTAAATGCAATTATTAGCCATAGGACTGATAAACAGTATCGGTGTCGTCAATATAATATATGTGTAAAGTAAATAAACAATACAAAACATAAAATATTGTCATATAACATTTGTCATAAATTTACAATACTTAAGACTATGAGTTAAAGTGTAAAGAACATAAGTAAATAATTAATAGTTTAAAAACTAAAAAAACACGCTTTTATATGCAACCGAACTAAAAATTAAAAAATAATTTTTCATTAAAAGAAATATTTTCACTTCATAGTAAAAAGCGTGGGGTGCATTTTACTATTTTTTCATAACTTTTCCATCATAGATATTGGCAAATATAATAATTATAACATTTAATATATTAAGCACCCCACGCTTTTTACTATGAAGTGAAAATATTTTTTTAATGAAAAATTATTTTTTAATTTTTAGTTCGGTTGCATATAAAAGCGTGTTTTTTTAGTTTTTTAAACTATTAATTATTTTTCATTTTTTAGTTCGTTATATCAATTAAATTTTTAAAAATAAATGCTCCAGTTTATTCACTAAAACATTTTTTCGCCATTTTGTCAAGATTAGCAAAGTTTTTCAGATTTACTTTCTGAAAATACCCTAATATAAAATTTGAGTAAAATCGATTCAGATCGAACTCTTGAAATGGCCGGTGGTTGGTACCACTGGGACGTACAGGTGACAGATGACACTTGGTGGAAAATAACCAGCACCTTTTTTATTAGTTCTGTGCCCCTGTATATCAAATTTGGTCAAAATGGGGGTGGCTCCAACTTTCGAAACAATTACCCAATTTGCATAAATAAGACAAATATTTTTTAAAATATTACCTTTTAAACTAAAAAGAAATTTACCATAAATGTTTTTTTCTAAATATGAGTTTACTTTAGTTTACTTACCTTAGGTGATATTTTAATGTAGTTTGCTAATCTCCATTTCCAGTCTTTGTCCTAATCTAACATTCGGTACAAGTACCTAACACTCAATAAAGGCCTTCTTTTAGAAAGTATAAATGGAAGATGGTATAAAAGTTATATGCAATAACTTGTTAGTTACTTTTATTTGCTTCTTGTATTTCAATTAAAGTGTATACTTTGTTTTTAATAGCTTAGTTAACTGATTTTTCAACTTTAATTTCACATTAAAGGAATTTTAGGTTATGTTATGACTTTGAATTTTGTCAGATGTCAGTTGGTAATACAGATTTCTGTTTTATAGCCGCCTGTTTTACAAAACAAGTGAAGGTTATTCGTTCGTTAAAAAGCGTGTTAAAAAAAAACAGATGAAGGTTATACGCTCCCGGAACGAATACGTTCAGCGAACGAATGAGTTCAATTTATCAGAATTGAGCCCCTGGTCCCCAACCCGTCGGCAAATGTTGTCAAGTTCGATTATTCAATTGTCTAATCTGGCGCATCCGCCAGAACGTACGTTTTTTCACTTTTCCGGTTTTCCTGGAAAATGCTGGAACTTAACGGGATACTGTTTTTAAATTTTTCTAATTTTTAGTTCGGTTGCATATAAAAGCGTGTTTTTTAGTTTTTTTAAACTATTAATTATTTTTCATTTTTTAGCTCGTTATATCAATTAATTTTAAAAATAAATGCTCCAGTTTATTCACTAAAAATTTTTTCGCCATTTTGTCAAGATTATCAAAGTTTTTCAGATTTACTTTCTGAAAATACCCTAATATAAAATTTGAGTAAAATCGATTCAGATCGAACTCTTGAAATGGCCGGTGGTTGGTACCACTGGGACGTACAGGTGACAGATGACACTTGGTGGTATCAAGCAGTGGTTATAATAATATAATGGAAGTTTTTTTTCCTGGCGATCCCAATCAGGATAACGCGATACTGTTTGCAGATTATTGCATTGTCATGGGTCCTTAATACGTGTGCAAAGTTTCAAAGAAATCGAATAGCTGGAAGTTGGTTAAAATTAGGCTCAAAGATTCCGTTACATAGATAGCCAGATGGATAGATAGATAGATAGTTACAACCCAAGTTAATAAAAGCGTGTTAAAAAGGAACGACACAAATTAAAGTTAAATTAAAAACATTAAGAATTAAAAACCTATAAGGTATACAAATACCTATATACCTAAAATTAAAATATAATTAAAAATAATTAAAAATAAACCGTATAAATTTGTATATCAACGTTTACGCACACATAAGGTATATCAATACCTATATAACTAAAGTTAAAACAAAATTAAAAACTATTATAAATAAAAATTTGTATAAAACGTTAACTTACACATAATTTACAGGCATTTAGACAAAAAAAAAATACATAAGATCACATTAATAAGTAAGTAAAAAAAATGCGTCTGTATAAACATAGAAGGTTATTCTTTTAAATTCAAATACTTTAAATGTACATACAAGAAAGTACGACAAAAATGCGAGGTTTAAGATAAATTTAACTCTTACTCTTACTTACCACCAGCGTAAAATTTTTGTAACGTAATTACTAACCTAGAGTCTCTCAGGCGCATCGCAATATATATACAATGACCTCCAGAAATGTTGAACTATGCGGAAAACTTTTTCATTTTAAATTTCTCAAAAAAACAATGTTTTCATAATATAAATCTCTGCACACACCAAACCTTACAGGACACTAATTAAATGTTAAATTAACCATAGCTTGTACGAGGTAGA
The DNA here is from genome assembly GCA_014170235.1 of Listronotus bonariensis. Taxonomy (NCBI): domain Eukaryota; kingdom Metazoa; phylum Arthropoda; class Insecta; order Coleoptera; family Curculionidae; genus Listronotus; species Listronotus bonariensis. The sequence continues at coordinate 31,983 of JACEGR010003984.1, read as the reverse complement.
TGCAAATTAGCGAATATGGCACATGAAAAAACAACTTTTATTTTTAAACTTAAAAAAATATATTATATAAAAAACTTATTTAGAATTAAAAGTTACGTTATGTTTTAAACCAGAGCCTCCTGATAAAAAAATTAGAATAAAATCCTAATTTTCCAAATATACTGTGTTAGGCTTTAGCGGCCATCTTTGGTCTAAACTTAAGTTTTTGGGCTTTTCGGCCGTCGCTGTAGATTTTGTATTATTGACGTTTCGCCAGCGCGAGTGTATGGCATTCACTTGCACTGGCAAAACTTTTTAAAGTTACCCCGTTTGGAGATTAGATCGAAATAAATTAACTGCCTTAAATTAGCCTTAATGCCCTTAAATTTCAAAAAATGTTAAGGCTTTGTTATTCTTAAAGCATTTAAGTACATTTAGACCAATTAAAAGAACAGAAGTAAATTTTTGCTTTATTGTGCTTCAATATTTCTAAAATTTAAAAGTCCCTTTAGAATAATGTAATCTTTTCGTCTTATAGAGAACACCTTTACACTTTAGATTTTTAAATCTATTTTTGTGTCTTCATTTTATATTTAAATAAATTCTTAAATAGATTTTCAAACTTTTGTTAACGTTTTTCTTATTGTCATATTCCTTATAACATTTTATTTTTAAATCTGGTAATAAAAAGACATAAATATAAATTTAAAAACTTTAAGTGTAAAGGCGTTCTCTAAGTAAGACAAAAATAGTGTGGAACATTAATCCGAAGAGACTTTTAAATTTTAACCTGATTGAACCACAAAAAGCAAAAATTTACTTTTAAAGGTAATCTAAATGTTATTGAATATTTTAAGAGAAACAAAGCGTTAGCATTTTTTTGAAATTTAAGGACAATAAGGATAATGTACAGTAAGTAAATTAATTCGATCTAATCTTTTACGAGCTAACCTAAAAAAGTAACGATTTTTCCAATTTTTTAATAGGAGACTTTGCTTTTAAAAGGTTACACAACTTTTTACTCTTAACAAGTTTTTTAAATAATATTTTTTAAAAACACAGATTGTTTTCTCTTATGGCATATTTATTAATTTTCACCTACCTTGTATACGCTACGAAATATTTAATATTTTGAACAGTGTTTTGTAAGTTTCGGTGTATGCAGAGATATTTATTAAGAATCAAATTTTATTAGAAATCAAAAATAAAAAAGTTTTCCACATGGTTCAACATTTCTAGCGGTCACTCATTAAGTCAGTCATTGGTTTTCAATATTAACATGTTTTTTTTTTTTAATTCAAGAATTAACATAGGTTTTTGTAATTAGAAAAGTTGTTTTTTGCAAAAATAAAAGAATATACATTTTCTTCTGCCATAAAAATGCAGTCGAGGGTAAAACGATTAATATTATTAATTATGCACAGATGTTTAAAGATTTGAACCAACATTAATTTTAATTAACGAAACATATTTGACGATTAATTAATTTATAAATATATATATATATTTTTTTAATTACAGGGCGACAAGTAAAATGCCGTTTAAAAACATAAAATAGGCTTAAAAAAACGGTAAAAAATAGGTAAATATACAGTACGTCCGAAATTGGTAGGGAATGTATTGAGATAGAAAGATGGTTAAATAAAAAACCTGTTGGCCATTTAACCGCGAATCTAATGCCGTTGTGGTAACGGCTGTATCATGTTTGGTTTGAAACAGGGCTATAACTTGTTTATTTTATTTTTTTAAAGATGTAAAAACAACTTTTAAAGAGTAATGCATTTCTGTGTTCGGATTTTATTTTAACGTTTTAGTTTTGAGATACCATAATCCGCTTTTATTTTTGTTATGGCGACCATTTAGTTTTTTTGCACATTTTTAAAGAGCGCCTTTTTTCATTAAGGATGTTGTAATGTATAACACTTCATAAAAATTTTATTTTATTGTGTCAAATATGGTCAAAATTAATTTTTTGAAAAATCAAAAAATGTAAAATAAAAAATATGAAAATTAAAATACAAACAGTCAAAATTATTTTGCAGGTTATCTTACATTTCCATTTACAGGAGCTGCAATTAAAGAATTAAATCTGTTTTTCAACACTGTTTTTAATAGAGCTATGATGGTAATAAAATGGAAAAAAAAGGCAAATTAACATGTTATAATTTAAAGTAATAGGTTGGATATAGGTGTAAAGATTTTTTTTCACATAATATTATGAGTGAAAGTAAAATTTGTTTTTTAATCGTGTTCGTGCAAAAAAAAAGACAAATTTAGTATGTTATATGTTACGGGTAACAAAACAAAATAATAAAAAATGACACATGAGTAAAAAAGACACTTTGTACCTGTGTTACATATATATTTTTCTAGGATCTTATAAAAATTTCACAAATTACCAGTTTATACATGTTTTATTTATTTAAACTTATTAATTTTAATTTTTGCAGCACAGCCATTATATTGAAACTAAAAATCGTAGCCTCCTTATTTTTTAAAAGATAGTTATTCCCTTTATACCTATATGCACTTGGGATTTAATTTTAGAAAATTTTATATATTTACTTTTTGTAGAAATACTACTAAAACAATTTAAATTTATTTTCGATTTCTTAGTCATCCAAATTTATTATTACTATTAATTTTACATAAATACTAATAAATTTATTCGCAAAACTGTCAAATTTTAAAAACAGTCAACACATGAACCAAAAGAAATAATGACGAAATCAAAGGTAACTTGACCTTTTGGTTCAGTTGATGTAGCGTTTATTGTTACATACAATCGCTTAAATTGATATTTAAGTTATTGTAGTAGGCATGGAAACAAAACACTTATCCAAAGTGTAAAAAAGCTTCGAAGTGTTAAAAAAACTTACTCCTTTTAACACTTTATGTAGTGTACAAGAATGCAGTACTTTATCTTCGTGTTAACAATTTTAATAAAAATGCATTTTTCTTAACGGTCGATTGGATTTATGCTTTCAGAGCTTCTATAGCTTAGATATTATCAATATATACATATTGTAATGTGCCCATGTACAGGAGTGTCCCATTTTGGATGTCCCTTATGGGAAACTTGGAAACCATAAGAGATATTAAAAATCTGATACCCCATCCTCGAGCTCTTTTTGGAGAAAACATTTATGGTAAAACAGATCATCGCTATCGTGAAGCGTTTCAGAGATACAGGGTGATTCTCGATTTTTTCACTTTTTGAAAAGGTCCTGTAGCTTTGTTGTTATTACAGATACGAGAAAACTAATTGCACATTATAAAGACACTTTTTCCGTAGAATCCAGTGGCGTAGCCAAAAATTTTTGAGCTGTCATTTTTGACATATGACCCAAACATGTTTTTTTTTATTAGGGACACCCTATAAATGATAAGGTAATTAAATTGCTTGTTATTTCTGATTAAAATAATATATCTTAGTAGGTGGTTTAATACATTTTTTACGTCAAATATTGGAAAAATTACGATTTTAAAGACGCATTGCGGTTTCTATCTGTTTTTTAAATTGTTTTATATTTTTGTTTTAAAAGAAATCTGTTATCCCTTAGCTCAGGAGACATTTCCGTAGAAAAAAAAATAAAAAAATAGTAAAAAAATTTAATTAATTATTTTTGTTTTTTTCTACGGAAATGTCTCCTGAGTTTGAGGATGGGGATGACAGTATTGTTTTTAAAGAAATCATAATTTTTCCAATATTTGACGTATAAAATTTATTAAACCACCTACTGTAATACATTATTTTAATCAGAAAAACAAGCAATTTAATTTAATCTTTATCACTTATGAGTGTCCCTAATAAAAAACATGTTTGGGTCATATGTCAAAAATCACAGCTCAAAAAATTTTTGGCTAAGCCACTAGATTCTACGGAAAAAAGTGTCTCTATAATGTGCAATTGGTTTTCTCGTATCTGGAATAACAACAGAGCTACAGAACCTTTTCAAAAGTGAAAAATCGAGAATCACCCTGTATCTCTGAAACGCTTCGCGATAGCGATGATCTGTTTTTACCATAAAATGTTTTCTCTCAAAAAGAGCTCGAGGATGGGGTATCGGATTTTTAATATCTCTTATGGTTTCCAAGTTTCCCATAAGGGACAACAAATGGGACACCCTGTACACAGGGTAAATATTTATCTTTGTTTGGGTGGTAATGTTAGTTTATAAAAGTTATAAATAGACGTTTGCATTTTGCATTTATTTTTTCAAAATATGCCCTTATTGGGAATAAAATGGCAATTGTTTTTAGAGATAATGGCTTCCGCAGTCATGGCCAACTACGGGCAAAACATAATTTCAAAATTTTTAGCATAAAAATAAAACATTTCCCCTAGGATTTTGGCACAATGTTTAAATATTGCACGTAAAATATTGTGGTAAAATTTTTCGACAAAAACAGTAACGCGTTTGCCCAGTCCGACACCCGAAACATTTGACATAAACACAATATATGGCGGGATAAATATTTGTAGTTTGTTGTGTTAAATTTATTCTTTTAAAATAATAATGGCAATGTATTAAATATTTTGACAAATAAAACCACTAGTTATTTAACTAAAATACTAATAAAAACTATTGTTTTTTAATAGTTTAAAATAATTTAATAAATTACTTTTAACCAGAATTTTAAACCTCAAATACAAAAGGCATTTTATTTTATTCTATAGTTAGTAGCAAATGCATGTTAACAGGTTTTGATTTATAGAGTTCTGTATATTTAATATTCTTAAATAACTATACTTTTGTCTAATATAGCGATCTAAAAATGTTCTTAAAATAAAATTAACCTAAAATGTATTTAAAAAGCATTTGTAAATTAAATATTTGGCATTGTCGTTAATATTTACACAATTTAAAAACCGAACAAATATATTTTGTACAAAGCCTATCTAGAAAATAATAAATACGTTATTTTTAGAAAGATTTTTAATTTATACAGCATGTCTTATTATTTTAAAAATAGTTTTTAGAAACATGGGTCAAAAATTGCTGCATTGTTTTCAAAATACAGTATGTTAAAATTTAAAAAACCCGTTTGTTTGATAAGTATCTTAAATATTCCTTATCCCATTTTAATTAAATTTGTTTTTGAATTTAATTAAACAAAATAAAAATAAAATTTTGTAATTTTTCTTTATAGCATACTTAGTTTTCCAAAAGAAAATCGCAAGTGCATATTTTTAAACCATACAAGCAACATAATTAAATATATATTTAACATTAAGTGCTTCAAATTATAAATCAAACACAGGAAATATCCCAAATGTATAACGTTTATTCTTACTTTTAAAGTATAAACGAAGCTACCAATGACAAATGGTTAATTTGGACGATTCTAAATAATTAAAAATTGAAAATAGCTTGGGGCTTAAACCATTTAATTTTTGCTTTTTGTTAAAAAGTTTTTAGAAATGATCCGAGTCTGGCATTTCCTGTAAAAAGAGTCTTTTAAATAATAGTTAAAAATGTCTGCATTGATAAAGGCTTTGTGCTGCAATAATACGTAAAACCGGTCTCAGCAGAACCGGGCTAATTAATGTAATTACTGCTCGCGGCTGCCTCTCACGTCAAAGAGGTTTGCTTAAAACAATGTCGACAGCAAACGGAGGAGCTTTTTGCACAATTTAATTGCAGATCATTTTTGAAGTATTATAATGATGTTTAATAAACAAAAAGACAGTTTATAGCTATAAATCAAAAATATTAAATAAAATATTAACGACTAGCCGACTGGTGACAGTTCGTTGGGCTTTAAGTATATTTTTCTCTGAACTTTTTATTTATTCATAATAAAATATAGCCTATTGCATTTCTGAATTGTGTAGCTTTCTGATTGCAAAAGAATTTATATGATTGGTTAAGTATTTCCGAAAAGTAACTGTTACAATTAAACAATCAAAATTACAAACTTTACCTTTTATTTATAATACTTATTGGTATAAATGAAAATCTAAGAAAATATTTACTAAAAATAAGTTAAATTCGCTGCTTTTTCATTCTTATCTATTTTGATTTGAGATAAAATCTGCTTCCGCATAGAATCGAACCCGGTCCGCCGGCGTGACGGGCGAACATCCTAACCATTGTATAACACTTGAGTTATAGCATATGGTTATAAATATAACCTTATTTATAATCATGAAGTATTAGTTCCATCATTATAAAATATAGCCTATAGCACTCCTTGAATAGTGTAGCTGTCTAAGTGTAAAAGAGTTTCTATGATAGTGTTTAATATTTCTGAAGATTAGCCCGTACAAAGTTATAGTTTATCCAAAATAGCCGACTCGTGCCCACCTTGTTGGGCGTTAATATGAGAACTTTTTGTTTAATCACAATAAAATATAGCCTATAACTTACTCCTGAATAGTAGAGCTTTCTAATTGTGAAAGAATTTTTATGATCGGTTCAGTACTTTCGAAGATTACCGGCTACAAACAAACAAAGTTACAGACTATACCTCTATATATTATTATGTATAGAAGTATAGATTTTATACTTAAAATAAGAGAAAGAAATTAGGAAATTCTGTATTGTGGGTAATTTTCCTAAATATTAATATCGATAATCTGCCTTTACATAAAATCAGACTTGTTTAGTAGATTTGTAGAAAACAGTACGTATTGCGTGGTCTCTTTCACATATTAGTCCAAGAGCCCGTGAGCGGCAGACCTTCGTCATTTTGTTAAAGCTGAAAGTTTGTCAGCTCATACTCCCAACATAGGTAAAAGCGATTTGAGACTATGATAAAGATTGATAGTGGCTTTGGCAGGTACCAGGTACCAAAAGTTAATAACTTAAAACTTAGCTATTGTCATTTTGTAAAAGCTCAATTTTACATTGTTACTTAGATACTTATTAAGACATATTTCCTTAGTCGCCAGACAGATGACAGTTCCAACCCATTGTCCAATATATCTGGTATTTAACAAGATATACCAAAAAGCCTTATATAGGATTATTTATTGAGTTTTCAAATAGGCCATTCCTAAAAATTTCGATTTATACAAAGTATGGCAAGAAAAGTTATTGATGTTAATTTTAAAAAAATATTTTTTGGAACACTCTTTATGTATCAAAATATTTTTGGAAAAAATAATTTTAACAGTAATACACGCACCGTTGCCAAATATCCTAGTGTTGTGCTATACATATCTTTTATGTCCTATTAAATGGAACATTCCATTTATATTTATTACAATAAATTGCCTAGGCCAATCCTAATAAGTCCAAAAATTTGGCAACAGTACTGATATTTAGGATCAATTAGGCATGTCTTAAAACCACAAAATATCAAGTTTTGTAAACACAGCTTTATCAATTTTAAAGATATTTTAAATAAGGATTTAGATCTTAGATGTTAGAATAGGGCCGAGAAAACCTATGCACTGAAGCCACTCGGCCTATTGTGCGCGCCCCGTCTTTTACATCTGGGTGATGACAGCTAGACGGGACCTACAGCTTAACGTGCGTTCCGAATCACAGTCTATCCACGAAAAGTTAGGACCACGTTCTTAACCAGGAAAATATTTGATCCTTCCAACTGAATAGGGTCAGCATGTCTACGGTGGCGCAGGAAACGGCAAAGAGTGTTCTGGCGCCTTAGTCCTTGCTGGCTATTAGCGTTGATACATTTTGCACTTTATACGCCTGTTATTGGACTAAGGACTAAAATTTGAGCAAACTTATAAATGCCTATTTTGGCCAAACCAGGATTCGAACCCAGTCACGTCGGTTGTGCGTCTTCTGACACATCGGTTTAACACACCAGGCCATCACCTGACCGAGATATTTAGTCTTTAACTTACTTTTTGCTGAAAGTGTAGTGTATCATGTCTAATCAAACAAAAGCAACAGACAGAGCTTTGAAACTTTGATTACTTACTAAATTTGACCATCAAAATTTATTAAAATAAAAATATATGGGTCATTTAAAAAAAACAACAAAAATAAAATACGTGTATCATAAGACTGGAAAGTCTGGCAACAGTTCTGATATCACTATTTATTATTCTCATTGCACTATAAAATAAGAATACGTGTCAAAATATTCTCTTGTTTAAAGATTTTAAAAGTAAAATTATTTTTATAAGTTGCTTCTAGCATTGAAAAATATTAACTTGCTTTTAACTTTTAAAACTCAACTTAAAAAATATCTTCTAAAAAAGAACTACATTTTGTAACTTTTATTTTTATTCGTTTAACTTTGCTTGCTTGGGTTGGGATGGCTTTGCTACTAGGCAATCGCCAGTCTTTAAACTTTTGTGGTGTTAACACTTTTTGGTCTAACTTTGCTAATCCTAAATAGAATTTCTTGTTTTTATTTTTTTTTTTTTAATATTACTCTTTTTATTTAGGTATTTATATATTTTCATGTTTTTATACAGACTGTCAACCGATGGGGTTTACAAGAGGACAAATAGATTAAACCTTTATTTTTTTTTTCGTTCTTCAAAAAAATTTTTGCCTATAGAAAAATATGATTCACGAAGAGAAAATGGTAATTTTTGTATTAAAAAAAAACGATTTTTCTTTAAGAGTAAACTACTTTTATTTTTAATTTTTAAGCAAAATATACAACTTATGTAATAACCATTGTTTACCCTTACGTTAAAAAGATTTAAGAAAAGTTTTTTTATTTTTATTTTTATCTTCTACAAAAATGGTTCAATTATTAAGCTGAAATTTGGAAAAATATACCTTGTACTATTCTAAATATACTATATTTTTTCATCAATAAATATCCCGCCGTCATTATCAAAATGTTTAATTTCTATTTTTATCCTTCTTTTTATCAAAAAAGGTGCGGTAAAGCCCTATTTTTTTCTTTTTTTTAGGAAGGATATAATAGAAAAAAATTTACATATACTTCGATTTAAAAAAAATTATAAAAAATATTTTATAGCATATAGATTGAAATTTTGCTTGAGCACCTAATAACAGAAAAACTTTGCGAAAATAAATCACCCTAATGTACATTCAATAACAATTTTCCAACAAAGGTAACGACAAGATCCTCTGCCTGCCCCTTACGCTTCAAAACACTTCCTTCAAAGTTATAATTATAATTTAATATGTTAAGGTTGCGAGGAAGAGCGTTTATACAATATTTTCGTCTTGAATTTAAAAACCACTTTAAAAATTACCAAAATAAGAAAGGCACGACATACAACATATAGACTTTTTTATTGGCTTGTTTTTTAAAGCCCATATTTTTTAACAATTATACAGGGTGTCTCTAAAAGGTCTGTACAAAATGCTACCAAGGTAAATGGCGTTAAATCGTTGTATTTTGGCCCAAGGAATTTGTGGTAAGCATTTTGTACAGACCTTTTAGAGGCACCCTGTATACACATTTATTGTCTAATTCATTCATTAATTTTAAACATCTTTTTAGTTTAATTTTTTTAAGTCAGTTAGTTTTTATTATAGTCAATATTTTTTTAAATAATATGTTTGGCCATTTTTCATATCAAGTGGATTTTGGAAATATTATTTATTTAAAATGTTTAATTTAACATACAAGGTTTAATATTTTCTTAATTAAACGTATAAAAAATATTTAAAAAAGAACTTGTAGGTTATGTAAATTTTGGAAATATTATTTATTTAAAATGTTTAATTTAACATACAAAGTGTAATATTTTCTTAATTAAACGTATAAAAATATACTAATTATTTATGCAGTGTTTATTTTCTATATACACTTCTTTTTAGAATCTGTCAAATGTTAATATTATAAATTCGTATTACATGCTAACAAATAATTGTGCAGTGAAAAAAGCCGTTACAAGTAATAGTTTATTAAAATAAAATTTGCGGATAAATGCAGAAATTTTTATTTATGTTTTTTATATATCTTATTAGATTTTATTATTCGCAATTAACTATTGCCTTATATAGCGCGATGTTTTCTAATTGTTACTCGTTATTTTCTGAGTGGCAGTTGTTCAAGTTGTTCAAATCAAATATATGATGCAAAACTACAAACCCAATGGATTTAGCGTTTGTTTAAAGATTTTAGGAATAACGTTGAAATGTGATTATATAAATTAATTATTTGCTTTTAACGACAAACTTAAATATCGCTTGAAGCTGATTAACATGTGTTATTTTGCCAGAATCCTCTCAGTTGGCACCTTACGTTAAATAAGTTTGTCAAATAATTTCTTCTAATAACACGTCCGACTTTAAACAAATTTGTACAAGTATTTGATCAAACTTATTTGACAATAATTTTGATAGGTGTAAAACCAGTTAAGAACAAATCGAGAAAAGTATGTTAGTCTTATAGCAAGTGAAATATTTAGATAATATACAGCATATTTATACAGCGTGTCTTTATTATTAATTTTACGAAAAAGTGTCTCTTCATAAAAGTCCTGCTTAATGAGAAAATTTATTTCCACAAAAATATTTGAAAGTTGGATGTACAGGGTGGCTTAAAAATAACTTTCTAAATTAAAATAAGGGTTATTACCTAACTACGGTTCCAAATTTTAAAGGGTGATTTCTTATGGTATTTTATGAAGAAAAGTCCGTATATACAATTTTCGGAGTTGCTTCCTTACTGAGATACAGGGCATTAAATATTTTTTTAAAGGTCTGTTTTTAAATATCTTAAATACGAAGTCAGATACAAAAAAATGTACTATACTAAAAATTTATATTTTTAGTTGCTTTAAAGTAAAAAAATATAAAAACTGCATTAAAAGCCAGTGGCGTACTTTTTTTCAATAATATTGGCTTTTTGCCCACTGTACGCCACTGGCGTTTTATGTAGTTTTTATATATATTTTTAAAGCAACTAAAAATACAACTTTTTAGTAAAGTACATTTTTTTGTATCTGGCTTCGTATTTAAAATATTTAGAAACCAACAGACCTTTAAAAAATATTTAACACCCTGTATTTCAGTAAGGAAGCAACTCCGGACATTGTTTATATGAATTTTTCTTCATAAAATAACATAAGAAATCACCCTTCAAAGTTTGGTACCGTAGTTAGGAAATAACCCTTATTTTAATTTAGAAACAAGTCATTTTTAAGCCACCCTGTACATCCCACCTTCAAATATTTTTGTGGAAATATGTTTTCTTATCAAGCAGGACTTTTTATGAAGAGACACTTTTTTCGAAAAATAATTAATAAAAAAGTTTCCCATTTGTTAAGAACTTCCAAAGACAGGCTGTATAAATATTTGGTTATGTTTACTCTATTTAAAAAAAAAAAAAACTTTTTATTTTGTGCGAACGCATTTGATTAAAATTTATACATTTGTGTGTTAGCATTTAATTAAAGTTTTTACAAAATACAAAATTTTACTTTTTTTCTTGTAATTTTACGTGCACACAGCCGCCCCTAATCCATTTATTTCATTTTTGGTCTTGGCATAGAAATGCAAAATAAAGCAAAGGTAAGTAAATAATGAACCTAATAAAACTTAGCACAAAAACCGATTAGTACGTTAAACAAATCCTATATTAAATAAAAATCTAATAAAGAAAAAAACCGTGAAATAACCAAACTTAAAAATAAGGGGGATTGTTAGCCATAATTTTAACATAATAGAGAGATATGTTACTTCTCGTAATAGGGCATTCGTTGTGTTATACGCGCTGTACTTATTTTCCTCGTTATCCTATTATAGCGTCTAAAGATAAATGGTTATTGCACTTATGTTCTTCTAAACATTTTATTTATAACATAATAAATAGTGTATGTCTTACGGTTTGTCAAAAAATTGACTGTTTTTATTTTGACTTTCAATACTAAAAATTGGTTCCTAGGCACAACCAGAGAGTGCTCATCAAAAGTAAGCTTTTAATTACAATAGGAAGATGCGCACCATTATATTTTTGCATATTTTTTCAGTCCCATACAAAAATCCAGAGCTGTCAACGTTACTTTTTAAAACTAAGTAGTTACTTTACCTTTACTTTTCTTTAAAAGTATCACCTTACTAAAAAAGTAACGCGTTACTTTGTTATCAAATCGCTACTTTAAACAAATTAGGAAAACGATTTTTCCCATTTCGTGCAAAAGGTCACTTTTCAACACGCACTTTAGTTCTGAAAGTGTCACTTTACCGCACTACTTTTCTGCACTAATGGTTAAGAAAACGTGAAGCTTATAACTTTTATATTAACCAATAGTTTTTACTGTTCTAGCAATAAATCCTACAGGGGGTGACAAAGGAAAAATTGAAAAAATGGATAACCTGTGTCGCCCTATGTTGACATGCTAGGGAGAAATCCCGCTTGTTAATAATTTATACCCTTACCGCATTTATGCCATACCCATTGAATGATATTGTATAATCACAAATTTGACTGCTCCTTTCAGCAGCTACATCATACAGGGCGATTCAAAATTATCCATTTTTTCAATTTTTTTATCACCCTGTAGGATTTATTGCTAACAGTATAAAACAATGGTTAATATAAAGTTATAGTCAATGTTTTCTTAACATTTTATTTTTTTAATTGTCTTGATATCTTAATAATTAAAAGAGATATGGCCATTTTAATGAAAGCATTTTGTATAGAAGCTTATGAAAGAAATCGAGCATAGGCGATAATTCTTTTGAGTTAAAAATATTACATTGCAAAAAGCTTAAACTTATGCTTTTAAAACTAAAAAATAATATCATAGGCTAGGTAATGGGATTTCGTTATCACCTTGGTAATATGCCCTGCTTTTCAATTTCGCTTTAAGGCACTATTAAAGTTACGCGTTACTGTGAAAGTAACGCGTTACTCTGAAAGTAAAGTATTTTAAAAAAGCTGACTAAAGACTATAAATACAAAGTTGCAAACTTAAGATGGCTCTGTTATGTAGAGGTTATAAAAAACAAAAGATTGATACATCTGTTTTTCCATGACTACATACTTGATCCAAAATAGAGGTAAGATGTCAAAATGTGGCAAACCTAATGTTATTGTACCCAGAAAGTAGTTTTCTATTTAAATAATTAATATTATATTGGTTGTGTAAATTTAAATAAGACAGTTGGGGTCGTTGCCGGCTAAACCGGAACTAATGGAAAACAAATTATTACTTAAAACAGTGCATATTTATGTGACATAACTACATACCGAATTTTATTTTAATATTCTAAAAATAAAAAAAAGTGTTAGGCGTGAGCCACCGGCAGGGACATTAAAATTGAAATTTGAAATGGAAATTAAAATTGAAATCATCCGGTATAAAGGATTAATTGACTTTCAGAAAATTGACAATGAAAATTTTTACACAAGGTTATCAAAAAATAGAGAAAAAAGCTATACGGTATTATCAAAATATTGTTTGCGGTGGGGCTATCTAACCTGATTAACCATTAGCCTAATTAGGCTGTAGCCCAGGGCGCGAAGATTGGGTGATGGCGCCGAAATCAAGAAAAGAAAATAAGTGGGTGTTACCTTTTGCTCTTCAGAAAATTTTGGTAACAAAATATAACCTTTTTGTTTCTTGCTTTTATTTACTGGCAAGGGTCGCGTCCTCATAATTAGCCTAGGGCGTTTAGAACTACTACTGTTAATAATATTATATTGTCGAGTAAAAGAATATATTGTTGCCTTATATTTTCTTCCTTCAATCTTCTATGTAGCAGTTTTATTGTTAAACAGTACTCTTAATTGCCGTTTAGTTAATTTTTGGAGGTACACAAATTCATTATTTTTTAGTAACTATAGCTTATATTACATTTCTCTAAAGCAAAAAGAAAATATTTAATGTACATGGGAAAATTTATAGGGCGTGCCATTTAAATAAACAAAGTTGTTTCATATCAGAAAATCGATTAAACCTAAGGGTTTTGTTATTCGCAATTATTTATATATATTTATTTCAAATAAAAACTATATCTACTAACTTTCTTGTAAATGTAGTAAAGTATACGTTAGGAAAACAAAAATATCACTTGAAATACGACGTAAAAAACACCAAGAACATGAGAAAAGCGCAGACGAAACTTTGAGATCGGGTGTTACCAAACCTGCAGTATCAAAAAACCCACATACAGTGTTAATGCAATGCAATTAAGTTTTTAATAAAGCTACACATATTTTAAATATCAAAACCTAAATTGTTCAAAATACAATACCTGTAGAATATTAGTTTTTTTATAAAAAATATTATTGCGATAACTTTACAAATATGTAAGAAACAAAATGGTTTAATAACATAAATTCATTATACTATTAACTAAGTGAAAGATATGATAAAATAAGCAAATTTTAGGTAAATCGAAATTGCCTCCACTTTTGAGACAATTACCAAAAATTAATAAAATTCAGCTAATGAACTAACATTTTTATATTGGTTAGTTCTGGTTAGTTGTAAGTTGGTAATATGAGAACCTACATAATATGATTTAACTTTTTTCTTACATTTATTCCAATATGTAAAACATGTTTATTATTAGTTGATCTGAATGACCCCATAAAACCCATATTAAATCTCTGGGAAAGAAACTCTCTTTCGAAATAGAAACTACACTTTTACATTTTTTTAAATTAAATGTGTAAAAAATGCCTTTTATGCTTTTATTTTATTGTTTTACATAAAAATCTGAGAAATAAAAAGCTCAAACCTTTTTTTTCTGTTTAAAATAATAAAAATGATATTAGATTTCCTTAAGAGACAACATAAAAAAGAATAAACAATTATTAGAATCAAAAAAAGACAGTGAATACAAAATAGACATGCAAAAAGAATAGTTGTTCCATTATTTTATAATAACCAACCAAAAAACTCAAAGGCTTCATTTCATTTTATAATGCCACGTTTTCTAAAGGTTTTTTCTAAGTACCTAAAACATGTTTATTATTAGTTAATTAAATGACCTCATAAAACCCATATTAAATCTATAAAAGAAATTTTTCGAAATAGAAACTACACTTTTACATTTTTTTATTAAATGTGTTAAAAATGCCTTTTATGCTTTTATTTTATTGTTTTATATAAAAATTGAGAAATAAAAAAGCTCAAAATAATAAAAAATTATATTACATTTTGAAGAGACAACATAAAAAGAATAAACACATATCATTTTGAATAAAACCGGCAAAAATAAAAATATTATACAGTTTCTTTATCTCTAAACCTAAATAATTTATATTACATGACATATTTAAATATTTTTTCTGCTCCCTACTAAAGCACTTATTTTAAAATCCCTGAGGACCAAAGCACTTATTAATTTATAATTTTGCCCATTTTTATTGTAACAAATCACACCGAAGATATTTAAATAGCACATTTAATATTATTGTTTCCCTTTCTCTTAGAATTTGCCTAAAAATATTGCCTAAAACCTATACTGCCCGTTAATACAAAAGCACGTATCTGCTAAAAAGTTAATTTTCAGGCAAACTGACTCTTTAAAACTTTTTATTATGCCGTTTATACTTGAGCACTTAAAATTAAGAAAAACACCTTAAAAAAAAAAGAAAATTCAACAATAACATTCGTTTTAAAAGTCAGCAACCCCAGTTAACCCAATAAAAATGTATTTTATTGTTATTAAAAGAAATAGGACCTACTTTTAATTTCTTAATATTGTTGACAATATAAAATGACCAAATTATTAGATTATTCTTTTAAATAAGCTTACGTTTTTATATAGCACTGCTGTCCGAAAAGACCTGCATAACTAAAAAATATATATATTTTTCAGATTTTTATACTATTTGAATAATTGGAGCATTAGCGTCATTAGAGCATCTTTACACACACCGGCACCGGTAATACCGGTGCCGGCAGCTATGTCGAATTCAAATACAATGTAATTAAATTAGTATTTTTACACATAGCCCAATCCGACCTGTTTGCTGCTCAGGTGGCTGGCTCCGAATTATGCAGCCGTTGTTGAACACGACAATCGGAAGCCGTAGGCAATCTCCGGTTTGCCAATCGATGTATTTTAGTTCGGAGAATTTAAAAATCGTATTTAAAAAATTGCATTAAAAACAATAGACTAACGCCATAAATGTTTTTATTTTTAATGAAATACCATATTTATTATTATATTTTTGAATTCTGTGGTCAATTCTAAATGTTTTTTTATTAAGTGTATTACATGTTTCTCTTTACTGTTTTTAAGTTATTGACGCTTAAAGGGTCACATTTTTGGCTTATTTAATTAAATATCTCAATATAAAATACAGATGATACAGGTGATTTCCTGATACTATAAAGTCATGTTTTTATTTTCTTTGAAAATTATTAATGTTTTTTTTGCTTCACTGGCATTTTTTCCACACTTGTAATATAGCCTTACTATCTGTAGTTTTTGTTTTTATCTAACGAATATTTTGTTTTAAAGAACTAGTATTAATATCCACCAATAGATAAAAATTTAATGACTTTAAAGTATTAGGTAATTACCTGTATTACCTTCGTTGTGTATTGTTATATTTAATTAAATAAAATTATCCCAAAATGACTCTTTAGCTTCAATAGCTCAGAAACAATTAAAGACAGACATATAATACCTTTAATAAAAATATTTAGAATTGAGCAAAGAATTCAAAAATATAGTTATAAGTATGATGTTCTATTTAAAAATGCAACATTGATGGCGTAATTCTTTTGTTTTTCATGCAATTGTTTTTTAATATGTTTTTTAAATTCCTCGAGCTAAAATACATCGATTGGTTTTTTTAAATTTATTTAAAAATATGGAGAAAGTAAAAATATGCCATTTATTCCTCTTAAATGGGATACCCTGTACACAGGGATCCGACTTGCAGGAGCCTAGTAATGTTTTGATGACACTTCTAATCATTGTCTTTCGAGTAATAATTGTCGTTGCTACTTTGGACAAACCACGAAGGCTAAAAGCCTAAATACTAACGTACCGTGGGTGTCTTAAGCGAGGTAAGAGGGAGTTTGTTGACACGGGACTTAAATACTTGAAGATTTGGGGGGAAGGAAAGACCTCCGCGGGCAGCAGGTTCCACAATCTAGAAACTCTAGGGATAAAAGAACGAACAAAGTGAGAAGTTCGGGGCCCGTCCAGTTGGACCGTATAGGGATGCATACGCGCGGAACCACGAGTTTCTCTGTTGGGAACCGTGAGTGGAGGAACTATACTGGTCAATTCTTCAGAGCAGAAGCCATGGAAGTACCTATAAAAAGCGATAAATCGCCCACAGCCCGACGATGGGCAAGAGAGGGAAGCCTTTCTGTAAGTGAAGGATCATTAATGAGACGAACAGCTCTTCTTTGAATAGAATCAAGAATGCTCAGGGTTGTTGGGGACGCCATGCCCCAGATATGAGAACAATATTCCAAGGGAGGTCGGATTTGGGAAACATATAAAGTGTATAAATTAGAAGCGGAAAAATACTTTTAGCTCGAAAGAGAAATCCAAGCTTTTTGAAGCTGCCGTGGCTATAGATACAATGTGTTTATGCCAGTTAAGGTTACTTTCAAATGTGACGCCCACGAGATTGAAGGTGTCTTTGCTCTGTAGAACTTGGCCGCTCATAAGTAGAGGATGAGTATTTGATGACTCTTTTCGCGACAAGGAACATGACTGTGTTTTGGATGCATTAAAATGGACGAGATTTTTGGCGCCCCAATCCAATATTAAATTAAGATCCTGAGAAAGAGATATCTGCATCGCTCTGCGTTTATTTTCCAAGTCAGGTTTAGTGATGGGTTTAGGAACCTGAAAACTGGAGTGAAGGGTACTATCGTCGGCGAAACTATGAATGGAATTAGTTGTGGACGAGAGAAGGTCGTTGATGTGAAGAAGAAACAATGTTGGTGCCAGAACTGAGCCCTGAGGGACTCCAGCATTTATTTGGTGAAAGCTTGAAGAATGGCCGTCCACAATAACTGATATACGTCGATCAGATAGATAACTAGAGAGCCAAGTACAGAGTTTAGTTGAAAGACCATAGGAGGGAAGTTTATTAAGAAGTGCGGCATGCCAGACCTGGTCAAAAGCTTTGGATATATCAAGAGCAACGATCTGGGACTCACCTAGAAACTCAAGAGACTTATTCCAACAGTGTGATACGAAGGAAAGAAGATCTGCTGTAGATCTTTGTGGCGAAATCCATACTGCCTGTCGTGCAAAAATTTTGTGTTTTTCTAAGTACTTAAGAATTTGTGAATTAATTAATTTTTCCATTACTTTACAAAGAACTGAGAGAATTGAAATTGGTCTATAGTTAGATGGAAGCGATTTAGATCCTTTCTTGGGAATAGGTTGAACACGTGCAGCCTTCCAGCTCTCCGGAAAGATACCTGTGTCGTAAGAAATTCGAAAGAGCCGAGTTAAGATTGGTGCAAGTTCTGGAGCACATTTTTTTAAAACGATTGCTGGTATGCCGTCCAGCCCAGACGATTTCTTGGTGTTAAGGGAGGAAAGGATACGCTTAATGTGTTTTACTTTAAAAATAATATCGGGCATTTTATGAGGAACTGGGGTAACCGTTGGAATTGGATGATTTACGGGAGGGTCAAGGGTTGAATTGGCAGCAAATTGTTTGGCAAATAGTTCTGCCTTCCCTTTAGCAGTAGAAATAATTTCATCTTCCAAAGTTAGTGGTGGAAAAGAACTGGCACAAAAATTCTACTTATGTTTTTCGCAAAGGACCAGAAGGATTTGCTGCCATTTGAGCAAGAAAGAACTTTGTTTTTGATACGATTGTCGAAGGAGTCTTTGGCTTCAGAAATTGTTTGATTGTAGTAGTTTCTTGCTTCAATGCTGGCCTGTCGGTTTTCTGGACTAGGATCCTGTAGAAACTTCTTGTGAGCCTGAACTTTTAAAATTCTGGCTTTTTCACAAGATTTGGAAAACCAGGGTTTGTTATTGGATTTTGGGGTTCTTGATGGTGTGTGGAATATAGGTTTCAATGCCCAATTGAATTGATTCAGTAAGTTGATTGCAAATTTGGGAAGGATCACGAGAAGAAAAGCAGATGGAATTCCAGGGTAAGTGGCGAAGAAGTCCCTTAGGCCATCCCAGTCGGCTGAGTTGTAGTGCCATACGGTGCGTGGTGGCATGTATTCATTTACCTCGGGATGTGCAGGGTAAGATATAGTAACTAAGCCATGATCTGAGCGACCTAGGGGTGCTGTGACAGATGTTTCATAGAGTTCGGGGTTTGTAGTAAGAAAGAGATCTAGGGGATTTGAACTATGATTTGGGACTCTAGGAAAGTAGGTGGGTTTCATAATAAGGTTGGTAAGAGAGTTACTGACTCGCGAAGATTTCGGCTGCTCTGCCTTGGGGGTCAGTTTTTGAAGAGCCCAGCCAATCCTTATTATGGACATTGAAGTCGCCAAGCACGATTACTTCAGCCGATGGAAACTGAGAAATTATGCTATCGATCTTTGTTGAAAGAAAGTCAAAGAATTCGACATAGGAATTATTAGATGGGGACCGGTACAAACAGCAGATAAATTTAGTTGAAGACCCAAGGGAAAGTTTGAGCCAAAGTGGATATCGGGCCTACCTGATTCAAGATTAGAAACTCGAGCACAAGCCAGATCGTTGCGGACATAGGCGCCATACGCCACCCATGTGGAGCTGAAAAAGACAGAAACAAGTTCGTAGTCTGGGAAGAGAAGGTGGCTAGGTTGAAGATTTAGAACCATTTATTCTCCATTAGAAACAGTATGTGGAGCTTAGATCTTTCCTAAGCTTGTACTGTGCTAACATATACCCAGGGTTGCTTTTGTTTCTAACCTTTTGGTACTTTTTTCTTAGGTTTAATAGCGCAAGAAGGTAAAGTTTGTTAAGACTGGTATTTGTGAAAGCAATGTTATACGGTACCGGAGCCGTCACCGGCGCGGCGCCGACATATCGGTGTATGTGAAAACGTCCTTACCAATGAAAACATATGGCGCAGTGTTGTTACTTTTTTAAATGTTTCATTCCAACTCGCAGGAACGTCTTATTTCACTATATCTAGATCATTTAACGGATGCGTCTCTCGTGATTGAAAAAAAGGTCCTAAGACAAACTGTGTCTCCTGCATGTTATTTATGTTTTATTTCAACAATATCCTTCTATTTTTACGTGTGCCACTCTTAGTCAAAAGGGTTATGTATGTGTTATATTATATCTTTATTATGATAACATTGTCAAATTTTGAAAAAAAATAAAAATAGTTTTTTAGTGTCGTTTTTTTGTATTTGTGTAAGTCGTCTTGTCTTAAAAATAGTCTTAAACGGTCTAAAGGCCATTTTGATAAAATACCTAGTTTTTAAACAAACATACAACAAATACGCTGGAATATCAGAATCAAAAAAGATAGAAATACATAATAGATACAAAAGAATATTGTTCCATTGTTTTATAACAACCGAAAAAACCCAAAGGCTTTGTTTCATTTTATAATGCCACGTTTTCTAAAGGTTTTTCTAAGTACCTAATAAGATATCTTTAATTTCTTGTAAAATTATTTAGCCCAGTTTAAAAATGTATCTTAGGCATTTTATAAGCATAAAAATAAATTAGGCATAAAGAAAAAAATAATTTTTCCCTGTAAAAAAATAATTATTTTAATTAATTTTTACGGGAAGACCGTCATATTTAGCATTTTTTCATATTTTGTTTTCTGAAATTTATAAAGCTTCTTTTTCCCTTAATTTATGGATAACTTAAATTATTTCTATAAAACAATGACTTTTCTTTTTCTTGTCGCTTGTCGCTATAATATTTTTTTTTTAAAGATGTACATTTTTTAAAAATATTTATGAAGGGCTTTAACAAAATCTTCTTACGTGTAACATGTTTTTTTTTAATTTTTGGTTTTTAATCAAATAAAATAATATTATTAAAAAATAAAACCACAAGACAGCTACACGCTTACTGCACAACAAGATTAACTTTAACTATTATTCGGCAGTTTTAATTAGTTTTTATAAGCATTGCGGCCGGACGGTGATATCTACAGATAAATGAAGTAAAAACCGCCGGCAATGGTAAATAAATTTACATTTTCTGCGATTTTCATATATCTAAAAAGATAAAACCGCCAGCCGGCCGTTTTTTCTTATAATTGAGTAAAACCGCCAGCGGATGTTTAGCCAGTGTTTTTTAAAATGCTGTCTATGGCTACTTAAGGTGGCTTCAATTTTTTTATTTAAAAACGAAGCGATATACGAAGAAAATACAAAACACAAAAGAGTTTTGTTTATTATAGCTTAATCTGAAAAAATATAAATACTTAATTTAAAGTCGTTGGCGTACATTTTTTCTTATTAATATAAAGTCGAAAAGGTAAAGACTTTTCAATAAAAGTCCTTAATATCAACTGCAATTCTTGATAAAAAATAAACTTTTTTTTTCTTTTTTAAATTTGAAACCTCTCTAGAGGGAAATAATTATTTGCATTGTTTAAACAATATATATGTTATTTATGCAGCATTAAAAAGAACCCTTATACCTTAAATCCAAAATATTTCTTGACACGGTCATTTAATAGGTCATTTAATATAGGTAATAGCTAATTTTACAGTAAATAATATCACTTTTTTTAATATTAATTACCTCCGCATAAGATTGCTCAATACAACAATATTTTAATTTTTATTTTATGTAATGATTAGTTGAGCAAGCTAAGTAATCTTAAGTTGACTACCATATTATGCTAAATAAATAGTGATTTGACCATGTCGAGAAATGATTTTTATTTACTTGCGCGAAAACCATGGATCATAAAAAAATATCAGAAGACCCAATTTGTTTGAAACTTAACGAAAATCAGATTTTTTTATATTTAAGGAACATGCAGTGTCGTACCACTTTTTTCTAAAAAATATTTGCATTAAATCGCTCACGGACAACACCAAAAAAATTTTTGCCAAATTTTTTTAAAACTTTAACGCCCTGTATCTCAGAAATCAAGCAAGTCCGGATATGTGTTTATAGAAACTTTTTTCATAAATACACATAAGAAATTACTCCTCTAGTTTCGTAGCGTATTTAGGAAACACGCTATATTTAGCTGTTTTATTTTAAAAACCCTTTAACCGATTTGGATAAAATTCGGTACACCTATTTAATGTAATAAGGAGTACACATACAGCTCTACCTAGATTAAAATAATTGGGTCCAGTGGCGTCTTAGTGGGCACCACAGCCAATATTATTGAGAGAAAAAGTACGCCACTGGCTTTTTATGAAATTTTATGCTTTTTCCAGAATAAGCAATACGAGGTGCAACTTTTTATATTGTATACCTATTTCTTTGTATTTTGCTGCGTTTTCGAAAAAAAATTTGAGTCACTTTAGGTAATTCCCAAAAATTAAATAAATTAACAGTTTCGACCATATCAACTTGACATTTTTTTAATAAAATTACAAGACTGCTAATTTATTTCATGGCAAATAATTGTCTTATTTTTATTTTTGCTTGTTTATCATGTTGTCCACGGGTACTTTTAGAAGAAATTAAAGAGGCTTTAATATTTTTTATCAAAACTGAAGCTAGATCCAAAGAAAATACAAGAAACTAAAATATTAGATTATTAATTGACTTAATCAAAACAAAACATTAAAACTTTATAAAAAGTTACTGGCGTACGTTTGTTTACAATAATTTTTGATGTGGTACGCACTGGGATGCCACTGGACCCAATGATTAATCTAGGCAGAGTTAAACAAGCGCCTTATTACATTAAATAAGTGTACCAAATTTACGGGCATATGTTTATAGAAACTTTTTTTCTAAAAGACATAAGATTCACCCTTTTAAGTTTCGTACTGTAGTTAGGAAACACCCTGTATAGTGGAACGAATAATATTACATTTCTTGCTGTAAAAGTTCAAAAAAACTCCAACAAGATCTGTTTTGAATTTTAACCCCTGTGTCTTAAAAACAATTCATTTCCGGACATAAGTTCAAATATATTTTTTTGCATAAAATAATGTATTTTATGTTTTATTTGTTTTCTGGGAGAGTAAGTTTAAACATAAAATATTATTTTGGCTTTTTCTCAGAATAAAATTAAAAAGTTTATTTAACATTTTAAGAACATTAAAAACTTTTATACATTATGAAGAGAACTATTCTTAGCCCTTACACATTATAATAAAAGTTATTATTACTTTAAAAGAAATAAAATAATGAAATATTTAATATTAAGTTTACACTTACAATTCAAAGGTTTCAGTCTATAAAGCAAAGGTTCATTGGCACTTGGTTGAAATCATTTTAATGCAATAAAATTGTTAAGATTTTATTATTGACTATTTCATTATTTTATTTCTTTTAAAGTAATAACCAACTTTTAAAGAGCAAAATAGTTCTTCATAATGTATAAAAGTTTGAGATTTTTCTTAAAATGTTAAAATAAGCACTTTAATTTTATTCTGAAAAAGAAGAAAAAAAGAAAGCCAAATAATATTTTGTTTAAATAAAATAATGTCAGAAATATTTATTTATTTGTTTTACCTTAATTGGGAAACAAAATGAATGTTTTTAAAGTATTTATTGGTGTGAGGTCCTTAAATCTACGTAAAAAATTAACATCTAAATTAATTACATTCCTTTTTTTATTATCTGAATTAGCACCGTTTTCGTATTTTAGTACTTTTTTATAAGCTAAAAAACCCCTGGATAATTTTGCAAAACGTTCGCAGGTGGCCGTAAATATAAACGAAATATAATTAACCTATATTCGAGAAAATAAGGGACAAAATATGAGACCGTTTTAAACCGGAAAAGCTTAAAAATAAATTAGTTTCAGCACGAAGGTTTTAAACATTTTTAACTTTAGGCAATATATATGTAGTTACTGTTTATACAATGTCAGTCAGAAAGTTAAAGATACACGGTGATTAAACATATACATATTAGGTATTATACATTTATTTTTTAAAACGGATCAAATAAAAAAGGAAAACTTTGGTATATAAAATTGATGCAAAAAGTAAAAATAATACTATACTATATTTAAATGCTTATTAAACAAACAAACACACTAGTAGAACTGTTTTGCTATTGTTTTTCCTAAAGAACTTTTATGTCACTTGGTATATTAAAATAATTTTTAATATGATAAGTACCAGCTGGGACTCCTTAAAATGGTATCCTTGTAAAACATTTTCCTCAACAATAGTACTAATTATTTTTACACCCTGTATAATAAAGGATTAAAAATATCATTTTAAGTAGCTTAAATCCTTAACTTAAAAAAAGTACTCTTGTCTGGTATCGATAAAGTAAAGCGTTTTCGAGAAAAACAACATTTTAATTAAATAGGGTTGTTTGTTGGTTCGACAGAGGCTCCCTCTTATTTTATGCATTTCCTTGCTTTAATTACATAGCCAGAATCAGACATATGTATTCGTAGTTTTCGACGCTCAAGCCGAATCCGAGCTCAAAAATGGCCCTCTACGTCTGTAATGGGCCTCAGGGCCTCTATAGGCCCTGAAATACGGATTCCGGAATAACGCGGGGTCGAGCTCCAGAGGTCTAAGGCTAACTGAATCTGCCTATTTGGGACCTAAAATGACCCCTTTTGGGGCAGGAAAATCTGGTTTTAAACACTTGAACAATCACAACAGTGATATTTTCATGTACATTTGAATTCTGGACCTTACACTATGTGCGAAAAGTTTATGACCTGTTGAAATTCCCAGTTTGGGACCGCAACGGGTGTTTTAGACGCAACGATCATAACAGGGGATTTTTTGTACTTCTAAATTCTAAAACTCATACTGTGCTTAAAAAGTTTTTGGACACCTAAAATTCCCAGTTTGGGGCCAGAAAATCACCTAGGTTTTGACGTCAAAATTGCGACATTGTCATTTTTAAATTCTGGGCCAGCGGAAATTTCCAGTTTAGAACCGGAAAAATTACACTTTAGGTGTCGAGTTTGGACATTGCAGCTGTGGGATTTATAAAAAAAAATAACTGATTTCAATGTATTCTTTAACTATTTAAGTGGGTTTAAGGTCGAGAAGGTATATAAAAATAAATTATAAACGATACAGCATAGAGTCCAGGACAGTTTATTCTCATACGTAGGCATATACATGCACTGAAGTATATAAGGATCCGTGTATATGACATAGGCAGGAAGGCAGGTACATTAAAATTCTCTCGGAAGATGTTGCACCACCCGAAAAGCGTAAGTCGTTATAAGAATTTATTAATGAGAAGTTTGAGAACATAATATATCGAAAGTAGTCAGAGGTGTTTTTTATTTTTATTTAGTTTCCTTTTATTTTATTGCATGACGTTATTTTGTTTTTCTACTTGATTTTGTTTTATGATCATATTTTTAGTTGTTCTTGATTTTTTACTTGAATTTTTTCAATTGATTTGAGCACACTACAGTGTTCCAGTTCCAGAATTTAGAAGCACATGCATAATTGTACGTATCACTGTGATTGCTACGTCTAAAACACGATTTTTCCGGCCCCTAAGAGGTCAATTCCGGTCCAAAACAGGAAATTTTAGTTAGCCTTAGACCTGTCGAGCACAAATCCGGCTTTGCCTGTAGAATGCACCCTTAACCCCGCGTTATCCCAGAAACAGTATTTTAGGGCCTATAGAGGCCCCTGGGGCGAATTCCGGACGTGAAAGGCCACTTTTGAGCTGGGATTCGGATTCAGCGTCAAAAACTATATCGGAATACTTATGTCTAATTCTTGAGTATGGACTTTCATTTTTTTGTGTTTGGGCTGTGTTATTGAAGATTATAGGATCCTTTAAAATGCTGCAAGATTATTTTCAGGGCAAATTTATAAAAAAAAATTAGTACCATTTTTAACAGAAGTAACCTATTGATTTTAGATGATCCAACTAAACAAAACTTGTTTTGTCGAAAACGCTTTAATTTACCGACATCTAACAGGAGTACCTTTTTCTTAGCTAAGGATTTAAGCTACCCAAAAATACCCATTTCGTTTTTTATTAAGTGCCAGAACTATATAATTATTTAACTGAGTCCTCTTACCGACGTTGTAATGTTGTCTTATTTTCAAAATATTTCAAAGTCTACTTCTTAGAAATCTATCGCCGCAATTCGTTGTAAGACACTCTGTATAGGCATAAATAATAATAAAAATCTAGTTAACATTTTTTAAAATTAATTTACGAAGTAAATTTGGTTAAAGCAGTTATTTTTAGTTAAAATTTTATTAGTTTTACACTTAAGAAAACTTACACAGTAAAAATTAGTGATTATAAATTAATTTTGTTATATATATTTTTTATTTTAACAAGTTTTTAATTAATGGGTTGTAAGTTTACGATTTATATTTTCAACTCCCAAACTAATAGTTTCCCTAAAATTTGATTTGACTACTTAATGTAAATTTCCATCTTAATAACATAACTTTACGACTTTACGTTTACCAGTTCGAAGCAAAATATTTATCTTATAGCTATTATCTCCGCTACCAGGAAATACATTTATATTTTAACATGAAAAGGAATCGTTGCGATTAAACATGGAATCCGGCAGATGGCAACCACGAGACCTCTGGCAAACGGTCATTCTCTTCATAAAATTCTGGAAAACGTTTTCGCATTCCTGTGGCCCTTGCCTCTCAGCACAATACGTATTCCCTTCTTAGGCGCTCAACTGTTTACACTGGTTCACACCTATCTTGAGATAACCCCAAAGAGAAAGTAGTCCTCTCGGCGTTAGATCGCGAGGATCTTGATGGCCAATCTTGATCGCCAAACCGAGAAATGACACGGTCTGGAAACCAGGTCCGCAGGTAGCTCCATCGTTTCGCGGGCTGCGGGGCGGGTCGCGCCGTCTTGTTGAAAAAACAGATCACCCACATCAATTCGATCCAATTCAGGCCACAAAAACTCTGTTAACATTTCGCGATACCGCACACCATTAACAGTTAGCGTATTTCCAGCTGCATTTTCGAAAAATACGGTCCAATCAAATCCGCCAGCCCATAATGCGCACCAAACAGTTACTGCGGTGGATGCATTGGTTTTTCCATGGCGTATCACACGAGGACTCTCACTACCCCAAATTCTACAGTTCTGCTTATTTACATACCCGTTAGCTAAAAAAAAAGAATCCACGGCGCAGCTCATTGTTCCTTAACCTTGAGTTCTTGCGTCAGTTGAATCTTGTACGCTTGAAAATGTAGATCTTTTGTTAAAATTCGTTACAAAGTGGGATGGCATGTAATGTCTCAGTACTTGACCACGATGCCGGAATGGAAGTGCCTCGGATTCTCTGCCACACTTTCCCTCACTGCGGCTATGTTTTCGATGGATCGACAAGTGACGGCGACAAACAGGGGTGCTTCTCATCCATCAAATGTGAATTTCGTCTCAAAGTTTTTAACGCTAAATCGGCAAACCGTCGACTCATTTGGTGCATTGTTGCGGCCAAAAACTAT
The DNA here is from genome assembly GCA_014170235.1 of Listronotus bonariensis. Taxonomy (NCBI): domain Eukaryota; kingdom Metazoa; phylum Arthropoda; class Insecta; order Coleoptera; family Curculionidae; genus Listronotus; species Listronotus bonariensis. Next base: position 4,640 of record JACEGR010003984.1, on the reverse strand, counting down.
ATGTAATCTGCGCACTGTTTCCGCAAAGCTTTGCCCATTTTTGTGGTGAGTTTTCACAATAATTAAACGTTGTTCGTTCGAATACTGCTCCAAAACTTTTAATCGCGTGGTATGCACATGACAGCTGTCTTTTAGCAGCAAAATAAACTGTATTTAAATAAAAATACCAATAAAATCACTGCCACTTTCAAAATTTAAATAATACCGCCATATTTTGTCCTAAAGAAATTTTATACAGTAAAGGCCTAACGTCCTCCCCCCTTTTAAAAATTTTAACCGTTCGGTATATTATGATAAAAATAAAAAAAAATTATGGGCAAGGCCTTAAATTTTTGACAGATCAATAACAACTTTAAACGTCAATGTGGCAGCATGGACCCATATTGGAAAAAAAATATGACAAGGGGCTTGTGACACGTTGTTTTTAAACTCACTTATGAGAAATTTACAACCCTAAAATATAAAGTCAATACCTTTACCAACTATAAAATGACGGTACTAATCAGAGTTGGGTGGTATTCGAATACTCAGTATTCTGAATAGTATTCAGGATACATATGGCTGGTATTCGAATAGATCTATTTGTTTGGTATTCGATAATTTTTGGGTCAGTATTTGGTATTCAGTATTTTAAATATCTTTTGAATATTCTGGTATTTGAATACCGGTATCTAAATACTGGTATTCGAACCTATTAAAAACCAATTGACATAGTCATATTTCCAAAACTATTAAACTTAAATGTATAAAATGTTGTTTTCTAGTTTTTAAATATATTTTTTGATGGTGTTAAATAAATAGGCTGTTTTACTAAACAAAAATATTTTACCTACCCTATACGTTACTACCAACATTAAGATTAAAAAAAATACTCTTTAAGAGTACGTTGGTGTGCAATTTAACCCACCAAATATTTTGATATTGGCGTTCCAGTATCGAGGTTTATTTTTTGTCCCGTGCTTCTAAAATGTCAGGTTAGGATGTGTTTAAAATAAAAAATATGTAGGACAGAGGTTTGCATATTAGTAACGGCGGTAAATTTATTTTATCAGGGGTATTTCGAAGGTGTGTTTGCGACGTATTAAGGGTAAGTTTTTAAACAATTTTTTGTTATATTTTTTTATAAATATAATGATATACATACCATAAAACAGTCTAATAACCACTGGCGGCTCGTCAAAGAAGGCAAGGGAGGCCTAGCCTCCCATAAATTTAACCTTAAATGCGGCAATACACAATTTTTGTTTGCATTTATGCAAATGTTAAGTACTTTGCTTTAAATAGGTGCGGTATCTCAAAAAAAAAAAAAAATAAAAAAACAGGCTTTTCGGATCTGTATGGTCTTAATGACTTTAGCCTCCCCTGTTCTCCTCCGCAACTGCTATTAACTATTGTTAAAGAAAAATTAAAAAAAAAAGTTCTACCCTATTTTTTCATCTTTTTTTTTTAATTTAAATTTTATCACACCGTACATGAAAGGTGTGTTTATTCTGGACATGGCCTATACAAGCTTACGTCCATCTTTGCCATTCAGGCTAACAAATATGACAAAGAAAGAATTTTATAAAATGTGAGATAAGAGTAATAACCAGGATATTTTTTCCGAAAGTTCAGACAAAGACTTTGCAGCCCAAGGTGTTTCTAAAAGGAAAAAATATCTGTGGAGTCAGATCTATTGCCAATCCTATGGTGACAACCAGCTAAAAGATTGGGATAAAGGGATCTGATTTTCTTGGCGATATTATTATAATAAAATTGTATGAAGCAAAGTTAGCAAGATAGATACCCCAGTAGCTTTCATAAACCATGTACAGACTTGGATACAATCGGGACAACATTGTCGGCCGACTGTATCTTGTTCAAAAAAATTTTCAGCAACAAAGTTGGCCAACATTTGCAGATACAAGTGTTTCGCGTCCACACTAGTTTTAAAGCTCGTACAAACCTGCCGAAGTTTTCCATATTAAATGGAAAACAGGCGACTTGCCGATTCCTTGGATGAAAACGCCCACCGATGTTGCAATGGCGTTTGCAACAAGTCGGCCGACCGATGTGCAACATTCAAGATACAGTCGGCCAACAAATGTTTTCGCCGATTGTATCCAAGTCTGTACGTGGCTATACAAAATGCGAGTAAAACAGATCCTATGAAAAGTGTGAAGTCTGACTTTCCCATTGATTTTTAAGTGACTAATAACAAGAACAAGGTAAATATGTACTTTTGTCATGTCCCACTATGTTAGAGAAAACCAACAATATTTTTAAACCTTATCAAAAATATATAATATTATAATTATCTTTTTTTTCACCTTTCTTGTCTGGTGGGTCAAAATGTATACCACCATTTTTTTTTAAATAGGCAAGTTTTTTTCTTTAATTATTTGTTATGGGATTTTATTTATGTATTTCAACATAATGGTAAAACATGTTTTGTTAAAAATATCAATTTTTTTTTCTGTACCTGAAGGGTTTTTTTATAACACGTTCACAGAGCTTCAAGACAAATCAACACAACAACCACTTTAATTATGTCTTTATTTTTTTCTAATTAGCATTTAAAAGGCAATGAAACAGTAAAAAAAACAGTGTTAAAATGTCTTAGTAACCAGAGGATCATTTTTTAAGAAGATCATGTAAATTGCTGCAGTTCGTACTGCCAAAAAATCCAACCAGTAACAGTGATGCTGTTTGTACTGTCCTAAAAGCAAAAGCTACTCCTACTTCGTTTCACGTAATATTCCCAACGGTATAGGCAACTTACAGGTTGCATTTAACTTTAGTAGTTTCAAAAGTACCTATAACCATCTAAGCCGTATAGCCGGATATCCAGCCGGTATTCAGATAATTTTTAAAGTACTGCCGTTTTGCAGTAAATTAAAAGTATTGACTTAATATTTATAGAGTTGTACAGTGTTTCTCAAAAGCTTTAAACTAATGTGCCATAAGACCACCCTTAACCTTTAATTTGTTGTCTAATGCGACGCCAAGCTGTCACATTGACATTAAAAAATTAAAATCGTGTTTCGGAAAAGGCAGAAATTGCTCCTATACAAATTTTATCAGAATAAACCTTACGGTACTTAATAGGGGACTTTAGGTCCCCAATGTACAGAATATGACATTTTGAGTACAAAAGGTTTTGGCTTCTCATGTTTATTTGTAAAAAGTGTGTTTAAAATTTTTCTATAATAGCTTGTGAAAATAGCAAATAGCACACTGATTTCATGCATAGAAAATGCGTTATATCACACTAGTGTTGCAAAGTACTTTACAGCACTAGTGTTGCAAAGTACTTTACAACACTGGTGTGATACATATTATGATGTCATTCTAAAAACTGCTATTGGTTTTGCAAGTGACATATTTATTGTAGTGACAGTAAAAAAACTTTTATTTACCTTAAACGGTAGAACCCAAATTAGCGAAAATCATCTTATTTTATATTTATTAAAATTTACGAAAAAATAAAAACATAAACAAAAATAGACATAACCACAAAAACAACTTTCACTGACTGGCACAGTGTTGTCAGGTAAGTAGATCAAATTTAAAATCTCCCTTCTACCTTTGAGCACGTACTTTATAGAGGCAGCCTTGCCGCTTGACCGTTCGACCTAAAGCGCCAGAGAAAAAGCCTATAGATCAAATTCCTTCCTCTCTTTCTTCGTGTACTCAAACAACTAGTTAAATCTTTTTTTTAATCCCTAATTAAACCTAAGGCTAATACACACTTTATGAATCCACTTTCTTTTTATCCATTCATAAATAGAATCAGACCCTTCCGACGTTGCCAAATGCTTTCCATATTTTGCATGGTAACTGACGTTTGGTAGTCGTTTTTTCCTTACTTTAAGGACTTTAGGTTATGCATTTACAATTTTCATATTTTTTATATTTTTTCTTAAAAATATGAGGAAAAACTGTTATTTTTACTTAATTTTACATGTGATGTTCAGTTTCATTAACTCGTTTTACCAATTTTACCCCACCCAGCACCCCTTTTCACTCCCCGGTCCCGTAAGTTTATTTACTGGATATTTTTTAAAAAACGGAATATTTTGGATATGCACCACTTACGTTTTATTTAGAAGAGTGTCTAAAATATGTAAGAATCGATAATTTTTAAAAACCCTTATAATAGCAGAAAACCGTATTAAACTATATAGCGTTACTACCTAACAAACCATACAACCTTTTTTTTTTTTAATTGACTGAAAATTGAATTTTCCAATTCAATTTTTTAGCGGAAAATGTAAGTGAGGGCCTTTTTAAATCCAAAATGATAAAAAGTTATATAATGCTTCTAGGTGGTGATTTTCGATGTAAAATATTGTCAAAACAGTATAATATAGCAGTGAGGAAAAGATATATCACACTAGTGTTGCAAAGTAAATATCAAATTTAGTGTTTCAAAGTTCTCAATTGTTTTTTATTTTTTCTGAACAGACAAACTTTTAATTTTTTTTTTTTTTTTTTGGTGAATAATTTGTGGTCGTAGGAAAATAGTGTACAGTACTCGTGTGAAAATGATTCTTCTTACACTGTGGGTTTGTCGACCTCCGGCTAACGCCCGTGCTACAATATTCCCACTCGTGTGAAATTAGAATATTTTCCCACACTTGTAATGTAATATACTATTT